>LR580562.1:0-12417 GCA_900536345.3 Caenorhabditis sp. 39 LS-2015 | reverse complement strand
GAGCTGGGCGCAACTTATTCTAGCTTTCACGAGCTGGGCGCAACTTATTCTAGCTTTCACGAGCTGGGCGCAACTTATTCTAGCTTTCACGAGCTGGGCGCAACTTTTTCTAGCTTTCACGAGCTGTTCTTGCAGCTTCCCTTCAATTGTATGATTCTTATTTTTATTAATTCAAATGATAAAGTAAAATTATCAAATGAATAGGTTAAATCGCAGAAACTTCAATTCAATTCAATTCAATTCGCTTCCATTAAATTCCAAAAACAAAAAAAAATAACAGAAAATCCGGAAAAAATAGACAAAAAAAATTATTTCGACTCGTACTTTGGGAATAAATTTTCGCTGATAAATCGCTGATAAAGGTACTGATTATTCGCTTTTTTTGACATCTTTTGTGGTCGGTTTTTTGACGAGATACGCATTGTTGAAGAAACTGGAGAAGAGGACGAGGAATGAGGCGTAGATGCCGAAGCTCAGCGCCAGATTGTCGTAGGATTGTTGGCAGACCTAGAAGTGGCATTATCAGTGATTAGATGATAAGGAGGCAGTACGATAACGCAGTAAATAGTTAGATGGGTTAATTTTTATCATTTTTGTAGTTGAAAATTTTTCGATAGCTGCTCGATGAACCGAGTTATCCAAGTAACCATTCTAATGCATGTGCGCTCTACCGAACTTTGACTATAACTTGGTTTAGAGCAGAGCTATCAAAAAATGGTGAACTACAAAATTAATCCTCATTTAATTTTCTATCACTTTGCAGTGGACAATTTTTGGCTATCACCAATATTTATCAAGATGCGCTCAATTCAAAACTACCCACCTCTCCGTTCAGCTTCAATCCGAGCACAATGCACGAAATGGCGACTCCGATGAGCATTTGGAGGGTTTGCAAGAAGGTGACACTCATTGACACAATTTTGGGGAGTCGATATCCGATGGAAGTGACCGCGTAGTAAGTGTACATGATTGAGTGGACCAGGTAGTTCATGAAGATGAACCAGCGGCCGGGAGCAGTCAGTTCGACCGCTGCAAAATGGGGAAAATTAGGTTTTTGGGTTTTTTTTTGACATATAGAACTTTGAAAACCCCCGCATTTTGACTCGCGGCCGAGTTTGCAAAAGTTAGGCCGCCGGTGACTTAAATTTTTCCGATTTTTAGCGAAAGTTTTTAGATTTGTGCCAAATTACGGGTAACTTGGGTCATGGTCTTGCAAAATTTAGGCCATCGGGTTTCATTCAAAAAATTTCGACTGGATATTTCCTTGATCATGGGTTCCAGCTAAAAGTGGGTTTTGCAATTCCTAGGCCGTCGTCGTGCTCATTGATTCTAGAGGATTTTAGCTCATTTTCAAGTTTCAAATTGTTCAAAAACTTCTAGCTTCCAGTTGAAATTCCATAGTTGTCGTGCTGCAAACCTAGGCCACCATCGGTTACCAATTGCAAAAGTTAGGCCACCGCTGTTTCTATGAGTTCCCTGTAGGATGTTCGATCATTTCTCTACTCGCCCAATGCAAATCCTAGCCCACGCATTGAAAACTTTGGTTACCAGTGCAAAACGTCAAACCGCCGCTAATTCTGTGTGTTTCTCGAGCATTGGTCAACTCACTCAATCCAAAACCTTAGTCACTTAAGCAAAACCTAGGCCACCGCTGTTTCTGAGCATTCTAGATAGCGTTTTCGACCATTTCTCAACCACTTCTCGACTATTTTCCGATTTTCCACTTCCCCATCTCCCAAAACTCCTTCCATCCGATCTATTAGCCTCTCTTTCTCGTTTTACGTCATCTCCCGGCAGCCGTCAGTCACTCATAGTCGATTCATGCCGTGCTCGTCGTTTCGCTTCCTTTCGTTTCGTCTCCAGGGCATATTATTCTCCGTCCCAATCCTCCCCGGGGGAAGGGTTTCCATGACAATGTCAAGGCAGAAAGAAGTGCCCTTTTGGACAACCGAAAAAGCCAAACTTTTATGGACATGTACATGTATATAATTGTTTTTTGGGATTTTTTTCTAGTCAATTTCCATGCTTCCATACCCCTGATCAAGATCAAATTCTTTCCCTCTTCTCCTCATTCGCCGAAAATGGAATGTAGCTTGAGTCAGGGTGTGATACGGTGATAAGTGATAAGGTGATCGCCACTGATAAGATCATTGAATCAGGAAATGAGGATAAAGGAACGAAACAAGATACATGGAAACAGAAGATGTGAGGATCTAGTGGCGGTGATAAGGTGATAAGGAAGATCCAGCTGATAGAAGTGTTTTTTTTTTCTGACTTGTAGTTTGTAGTCTCAACAAGAAACAAACTATTCCCAGATATCAGTTAATTGTTTTCCTTATCAGTTTATATCAGTACCGATCAGATCACCACACATTGCCCATAAACAACAAATGGTCAACAAGTCCATTTGGCAACCAGATGCAAACCGGTTTTTCGGCGGTTTTGTTTGGTTTGGATATTCGGGGAATTGGGGGAAATTGGTTAGAGAAAAAATTTTGAATTGAAAAAAAAAATTTCAATATTTTTTTTTCAAATTAGTTTTTTTCAACGAAAAATCGATAAAACCTTTCTTTCTCTAGCTCTCTACCACCCTCTTCCGCTCTAATTCCCCCTAAAATGACGTTAGTCCAGAAACTGGTATTTTGGCTCCCCGGCTTCCGTTTTTCATGGCGCAACGTGTGTTGTGCAAATACCGGGCGGTCTGGTCAAACATTGGAACATGTATGTTGTAGTCTAGCTCAACTTGCTGCTCAATTGATCTAGGAAGGATCTTAAAAAAAAATTTTAGCCAAAAATTCCCCCCTTCCCTAAAACTGACATTTTGTCCCCGACGAATCCCTCATTCTGTATACTTTGATCCTGAACACTTATCCCCCTTGAAAAGACGCGGCGAGGGTGCGCGCGCAACGACCAACACTGTCTCTAATGCCTAATCTACCCCGCCTGCGCCATGCTATTTCGCAATTCTTACGCTTGTCGGTTAAGCCCTCTTGTCCAATCATTCAGAGGAAATGGAATGGATGGCGTGCGTGCCGATCCCAACTGGATTTGATTTGATATCCCGAATGGCGCAAAACCATTATGCAAACGCTAAAGAACAACAACCGCGAAAAAAAAAACGGTTTGCCACAGTGAGGACTCGAACCCCGGTCGAGTGGGCGGCAGGCAAAAGCTCAAGCCACTCGGGCGTGCACGCTCTGGGAAACGCGGGCGCGAAGGACAGTGATAAACGTCTTACCGGCGTGCCATGAGAGCACCAAGACGACTGCGTGATGGTACCAGTGTAGGAAGATGACGGGTCGTTTTCTCAACACCAAGAACATGGTGTCACCGAATTCGGCGATTTTTGACATCACAAACATACACGCCCAAAATGCCGACGGTGAGTGTGGATTTACGGCCAGGCAAATCGAGTCTATGAAGCCCCTGAAATTTTTTCTATAAAAATTGAATTTTTTTCGTGATACCTTCTAAAAACCGCGTCATAGAACTCAATACCGAATCTCCAGGTTCCCATGATACTGAAAATGGCCAGCAGACCGTTCCAAACTAGGAGTAGAGGCCGCATACTGAAAAATTGTAATTTTTTTAAATTTACAAATTTTTTCTCTCTAAAAGAGCCCTTACCTTTTCGGTTTCCGTCCTTCCATATACTTCTGCAAAATGTTCGTCACAACAATATACGCGAGAGCCAGATAGACACTTTTGAACCAGTGATTTTTGAAAAAAGTGTGCATTGTCATCTCGTCCCACCACGATTCCACCAGCCATGTGTTGTCGTATTCGAACGGCGAGTAGATGATGGTTTCCCCGTTGCCCGTCCACACTTTGTAGCGTTCCGTGTCGGCGGACATGTTGAGAAACTTGAAAAAAAAAGAATTGGGGGTACGGGGAATCGAACTCGGGTCGGGTGGGTGAGAGTCAAAAGCGTGAGCCGTTAGGCCAAGTGTGCAGATGAAATCTTTGCAGCTCAAGGCAATGAAGAACGTGTTGCCTTGGAAACTTTGGCGCGGCGGGCAGAGTCACAAAACCCACTTCTTATCAGTTTCTGCCCAGTTTTATGTGTTTGATGTCAATGATAAAACCCAAAAATCGCTGATAAAAGTGTGACGTGTCGTCCTTTTCTTTCAATGACGGAACTCTCTAGGGTAGAGTGAACTTTGCGTGAGAAACAGAGAGAGAAGGTGAGGTGGCGTGAAAAAATGGGTCAAAAGTAGAGGTGTTGATTCATATGTAAATTAGCGAGTGAAAATGAGCGAAAACTGGAGGAAATAAACAGGGAATGACGATTTTCCGGTTGACTTTTGAATTTCAAGTTTCTGGGGTTAATTTGCTAATTTGCTAGGTTGGAAGTGCTGAAAATTCGGTTTTAAACCTCCGAAATGCTATAAAATGACTTCTAGAAGCTAGAAATAAAGAAAAAAAAAGTTTGACCCCAGCAAAACTCGAACCCCCGATGGGCGCGCAACAGCCAAAAGCTTAACCACAGCACCAAGTGAGCAACTGAAACAGCTGGCGCGCAGGGCAATCAAAAGCTCGCCAGGACCACCGCGCCGCCAAAATTTTGGGCGCCAAATCAAAAAATTCAAATTTTTCTTTCCAAGAAGAAAAAGCGGCGAAAAGGCAGTGGATGTGTCCAGAAAAGGCAAGAGAACTAGTCGTCAAGGTGCCCCCCTCTCATGTGTCTTTGAATGGCATGTCCACGAAGACTCCGCCCACTTTTGGAGGGGAAAGTGAACGAAAAACGAGAATCCCGCCCGTTTACACTACTACTATACGTGTCTCGGAGAGGGATGAAAAGTGCATTGTTAAATATATGCGAAAGATTAGAGATTTAGAGAAAGAGAACAGTGAGAAGAGCTGGGGTTGGGCAGCGAAAGAGAGAGACGGACGGACTGTACATTTTTGGTATACAGTTTGACTAAAAATAGTCATGTCATCGATAGATTTCGTGAAAAAGTACAAATAACAGAAAAAATGAGGAGAATTTTTGGTTTTTTTTTTTGTTTAAAAAAAATCAAAAAATCAACTTGAAAACCGACATAGTTCGGTGGAGCGCACTTGCATTATTAAGCAATTTTTTGGTGGAATTGGCTGGAAATTGAAGAAACCCAACTGGAAAATCAAAAAAACCACAAAAAAAATTCGAAAAATTCGAATTTTAGCTCGATTTTCGATAGAGTGCAGTGGAGCGCACTTGCACTTGTATTTTCAAAATTTTAAGTTTTTTTTCTTGAAATTCACACAATTTTTGACGTTTTCCACACTTGTTTTTCATTTCAAAAAAAATTGATTCTAATTTTTAAAATTCAAAAAAAAATTCAGGAAATTTTTTTTTCAATCTTGTATAACTTTTTTCAAAATTTTTTGAAAATTCCCAAAAAAATTGAGCTTACAAACCGATCTTAGCTCTTCAATTTATCAGTTGACAACTTTTCAATATCTCTTACCGGTATCCCAGGAAAATTCGAAATCTGCCTGGCAGTGGCACTAAAATCTCGAAATTTCGAAAAAAATTGTGAAATTTTTTTTCTTTTTTTCAAGGTTTATGGTGATTATGTGGATTATCTACGTGGTTGTGGTTGACCTACTTGTTAATAATTTTAAAAAAAAAATTATTTTCACGTGATTTTCAAATTTTTCTGATAATTAATCGATTTTTAAGCTTTTTTCTGAACCACTTGGACTTCTATCACTGATAACTTGACAGTGATAAGAGATATCAAAAAGTTGCCAACTGCAAAGTTAATCATCATATCAAGCTCTACAACTTTGCTATAAACAAAAAATCTCGAAATCAAGTCTAAAACCCGGAAACCGCAATTTTGATTTTACCAAGGAAACCGTTGGTTGCTCTGTGAAAACTTTCGATCAACTTTTCTATTTTTCAAAGTTTCGGAAGAAAATTTTGATATACTGGAGAAACGTAGCAAATTTATTAAGCTATTGCATAAAAAAAAGAACGAAAAGAAATCTAAAGTTTCGGGGGAGTTATGCAGGTTTTTAGTATAAGAGGTTGAAAAATTGGGTGAAAAATCGTAAAAATCTTAAATTTTTCAAGAAAAAACTACGAAAAACCAGAAAAACCGTAGATTTCACCCTTTGGAACACGTAGTTCCATTCCTCCGTTTCGCTCGGCAAAAGTACCGTCCATTGTCAATATTTGGGCGGCTCCAACTATCCGCCGTCTCTCGTTTTTCAATACTCTCTCGTCGACGGTTTGATTTGGGGAAACGGGGGGAAAAGGAGAAGGAAAAACGGACAAATAGTGGGAAAAGAGGCAAGAGAAACCGATGTATAGTTGAGTTGGCGAACGAATGGCAAGTAGATGGGGAGATGGGGGAGCTGCGGGTGATAAGAACATAAGGTGATAAGGAATCGTGTCATTTTCGGAAAAAAGTGGGCAAAGACACAGTTTATAATGATATATGACAAGAAAAACGGAGAAAAGCGAAGAAAAACCGAAAAAAATGAGCGATTTTGAGATTTTTGGATTACTGTAGATTTGCAAGTCCGTAGGAACCAGATTTGACGAAAAATGCACAGAATCGTGATTTTCGCAGTTTTCAACTCAATTTTCGCGGTTTTGGAGAGAAAAAATGGAATAAAATAAAGATTTTGAGATTTTTGGATTACTGTAGATTTGCAAGTCCGTAGGCACCGGATTTGACGCGCAAATGCACAATTAACGCGTTTTTGAGTTTTTGTAGCTCCAATTGTCCGCGAGCACCGTAACTTACGCGCAAATGCACTAAAATTTCAAATTTTACCGATTTCCACCGGATTTTCTCGAATTTTTTCGGAAATTGATCAATTTTCATCAAATTTTATACAAAACTGTTAGTTTTTGTTCATTCCACAGACACCAACACATAAACACGATCAAAACTGTTCAGCGAACGGGTCGTTGACTCGTTTCGCGGGATCCTCGTCCAATTCCTCGTCTTCTTCGAATTCGCCGACTTCTGGCACGGTTTCTGGAAGATCTTCTTCTTCCGGATGCTCCTGGGACTCGTTTTCATCATTTTCTTCGTTTTCCTCGTGAATCGTGTCTTCCAGCGGGTTTTGGGTGTCTGGAAATTGGATTTTTCCAGTTTTCCACCGATTTTCCCAAAAAAAACCTCACCATTTCCGGCTTTATTCCTCTTCTTCGGCTCCAACTTCGGCCAACCGTCTAGAGCATCCTCGAGAAACGCAAACGCCCAGTTTTTTTTGATTGCCTTGTCTAAAAAATCAAAATTTTAGCCAAACAATTTTAAATTTGGGCAAATTTTTTTTTTTGAATTTTTTTCCAACAAAATCCTCACCAATATCCTTTCCCTGCACAGTTTTCCTCTTTTCCAATGCCGCATTGTGATTTGCCGCATTGCTGAGCTCTTTGACGAACAATTCCTATAAAATTTTGAATTTTTTCCGATTTTTTTTTAAAATTTCATTTTTCAGCCTACCGCAGCCTTCGTCATCATCTGAAGCGCCTCGGCGTTCACCATTTCAACGTCTGGATTCATCCTGATCAATTTCTTGACTCGTCCCAGTGGTAATTGAGTTCTTACGAGCTCCGCAACACTTTCCTCGATGGCCGTGATTTCTTCGTCGCTCATTCGCACGATTGGTACGTCCTTCTTGTTTTTCTTCCGCCACGCCATTTTTTATCGATTTTTTGAGCTGAAAATTCGAAAAATTGAGCGAGAATTGGTCTGGAAACATGAAAAAATGATAAAAATTAATTAATTTTTTTCATTTGGCGCCAAAATTGACGACAATTCTGCAAACACCATCACGCACAAATGCACAGAAATGCAAACGCGCTCTATCGGACACAATTTTAATTTTATTTTTCATTTATTTTCACTCATTTTTACCAATTTTCACCGAATTTTCTTAAATTTTTTGATTTTTTTGCTTGAAAATCTTGAAAAACATCAATTTCCACGCTAATTTAGATGGCTACCGATGCGCTGTATCACGAGGTCGCCGAAATTCTGCGCTGCGTTTTGGCCAAGGAGAAGAGTGTGAGAAACGCCGTCTACGGAAGCAATTATAAAGTTGGTTTCTTGGGTTTTTGGATTTTGAATGTGGAATTTGATGTTTTTTGCGATTTTCATTGTATTCTCTTGGATTTTTCGTCGTTTTTCCTCGATTTTCCTTCTTTTCTCGTAAAAAATCGTAAAACTCTCAAACTTTGTTCCGAACAGGTAAAATGCGTGACGAACCGATTGCCGGATGTGCCGAGGAGAATTCCGACGAGAAACCCAAGTGCAACCCGTTCGGAACCCGATTCCTAACCGACGAAGCTCAAGTTTTCGAGCATAACGCCTGGGACGACGTGGAATGGAGCGAGGAGCAGCAGAAAGAGGCGGAACGGATTGTCGAGAAGCAGAAAACGATGAAGTTGGACGAGGAGAAGGCCGAGAAGCTGTTGACAGCGCCGGCGGATCAATGGGACGCGTTTTATGCGCATAATGAGAATCGGTTTTTCAAGGATCGGAATTGGCTGCTAAAGGAGTTTCCCGAGCTGGATGTGGAGTTTGAGGCGAACAAGGAGGTAATTTATACTGTTTTCTGGAAAATTTATATTAAAAAATTGATTTTTAGAATCCCTGCGTGAAAATCCTCGAAGTCGGTTGTGGCGTCGGCAATACCACCTTTCCACTGATGCAACTCAACTCCAGCACCTCCAGAATCTTCCTGCACAGCTGCGATTACGCCCCAACCGCCGTCCGAGTGCTCAAATCTCAGGAATCCTACGATCCGTCGAAAATGAACTCATTCGTCTGGGATATCACGAAGATCGCTCCAGAAGAAGCGCCGGAAGCCGGAACGCTGGACTATGTCGTTTGTATTTATGTTCTATCAGCGATTCATCCGGATAACATTGATAAGGCGATTGATAACTTGACAAAGTTGCTGAAACCCGGTGGAACCCTCCTGTTGAAGGACTATGGGCGGTACGATTTGACGCAGTTGAGATTCAAAAAGGATCGGCTAATCGAGGAGAATCTCTATTGTCGTGGAGACGGAACTCTGGTCTACTTTTTCGAAATGGACGAGTTGGAGCAGCTGATGAAAACGCATGGAATGACGAAAAAAGTGATGCATGTCGACCGGCGGCTCATTGTGAATCGGGCGAAACAAGTGAAGATGTACCGGCAATGGATTCAAGGGAAATTTGTGAAAAGCGAAGATCGAGGGGCGAATTGATTGAATTTTTGAATTTCATTTCGTTATAAACATTTTTGTGGTTTTTTGCTACATGGAATAGCGCTGCGCCGCGCCGCGCGATTAAAAAAACGCAGAATTTGCGAGAAATCGCGAAAATGCGATTTGTTGGGGTTTGCAGCGATTTTTCACTGAAAATGCTCATAAAACGCAAATTTTTCACTGAAAATCTGCGAAATCAAAATCGCTGCGAGACCCATATATTGTTTTCTGGCAAAAATGAGCTACTTGGCCTAAAAAAGCAAGCCGCGACGCGACACGCAACGCGCGACTCTCGCAGGGCTCGCTTACAGTCAATTTTTGTTTTCGTTTTCGTCAAGTCGCTAGGCGCCTTTAAAACAGTAACCCAGAATCGTATGCCGTTTTGGGTTACTGTTTAAAGGCGCATAACAACTTGGCGAAAAGCGAAAACTTGACTGTAATCGCTTCGAGAGTCGCGCGTTGCGTGTCGCGTCGCGTCGCGGTTTCCGTTTTCTAGGCCAAGCAGCTCATTTTTCCAGAAAACAATAATATTTGTCTATTTTCGCAGCTTTCGCTTGGCGAATTTCCACAAAAAGAAGCGAAATTGCTGCCAGACCCGATTCGCGTCTTTACCCGTAACAAAATCCACACATTTCACCATTTTTTAGAACAAAAAAGCGCTTCTCCGTCTATCATGCGAATCTCTGAAATTCCGACCGGTTTTCGACGAGATTCTGGCTGATAAAGAGCTGAAAAAGATGAAATCCGACGCGAACGTCGGCGGAAGTGTCGAACTGCTGTACGTTCTGATGTACGAAACACTCGTCGGATCGGGACTGACCAGATGTTCGCCGGAATTGAAGGCAGTGATTCAGAGGCGGATTCAGAAGATTAAGGACGTTGAAGCGGGGATTCAGGAGCAGGGAAGGGGTATCAAGGCGATCAAGGAGGCTGAGGAGGGAATGAAGAAGGTGAGGGGGGATTGGAAATAATAAAAATTGGAGAAAAATGAGTTGGAATTTCCGAATTTCACCGGAAATTTGAGAAAAATCGGGTTTTTGACACCCCGACGTTTCGCAACTGTAACGTTTCGCAACTTTTCGAATACTTCTGTTACAGTTGCAAATTGGTAAGTTGCGAAACGTCGGGGTACCGATTTTGACTTGGAACTGAAAAAATATACGAATTTCACCTGAAATTTGAGAAAAATCAAGTTTTTGACACCCCGACGTTTCGCAACCTTTCACTTTTCACTTTGCAACTGTAACGTTTCGCAACTTTTCGAAAAGTTCTGTTACAGTTGCATATTGGTAAGTTGCGAAACGTCGGGGTGTCAAAAACTTGATTTTTCTCAAATTTTAGGGAAATTCGGATATTTTCCATTTTCAATTCAAAATCGGTACCCCGACGTTTCGCAACTTACCAATTTGCAAGTGTAACAGAAGTATTCGAAAAGTTGCGAAACGTTACAGCTGCAAAGTGATGAGTTGCGAAACGTCGGGATGCCGATTTTTGAATTTCTTCGATGTTCCCCGCTATTTCCCAATTTTCTCTCGAATTTCTAGAATTTTTCTTCTTTTTCAAAATTCAAAATTCCCAATTTCCAGCTAGAAATTCCCCGCTACGCGCGCATCAACACCCTAAAATGGACGCCCGAAGAAGCCATCAAAACTCTTGAATCCGAAGAATGGAAAGTGCGAAAAGAGCCGATTCCAGCGGAAAAATACGCGGAAGAAGTCGGAAAAATGCAGTACGACGAGGTGCTCGTCGACCCGCATGTCGAGAATTTGCTCATTTTCTCGGCGAATGTTCAGAATTTTTATGAGTATTGGATGGTCGAACAGCGATATTTGATCTTGCAGGATAAGGTGCGATTTTTTGGAATTTTTAGAAATAAAATTTAAATTTTAAATGAAAATTTTAAAAAAAATCGCCGAAAAGTGGCTAGAAATTGATGAAATTACGCAATTTTTGAAGTAAATAATTTTTAAAAATTCGAAAAAATTTCAAAATTCACCAAATTGCTACGAAACTTATTTCCAATGGGTCTCACAGCGAAAACATTTTTTTAAATATTTAAATTTAAGAAAAATTGGAAAAATCGCCGAAAAGTGGCTAGAAATTGGTGAAATTATCCAATTTTTGAAGAAAATTATTTTTTTTTTAATTCGAAAAAATTTCAAAATCTACCAAATCGCTGCGAAATCTATTTTCACTGGGTCTCACAGCGAAAACATTTTTTTAAATATTTAAATTTAAGAAAAATTGGAAAAATCGCCGCTGGCTAGAAATTGATGAAATTACGCAATTTTTGAAGTAAATAATTTTTTAAAAATTCGAAAAAATTTCAAAATTCACCAAATTGCGGCGAAACCTATTTTCACTGGGTCTCACAGCGAAAACATTCTTTTAAATATTTAAATTTAAGAAAAATTGGAAAAATCGCCGCTGGCTAGAAATTGATGAAATTACGCAATTTTTGAAGTAAATAATTTTTTAAAAATTCGAAAAAATTTCAAAATTCACCAAATTGCGGCGAAACCTATTCCCAATGGGTCTGACCACGAAAACAATTTTTTAAAAATAAAAATTTCAAAACTCGCCAAAAAATTGCTAGAAATTGATGAAATTACGCAAAAATAATTTTTCAAAAATTCAAAAAAATTTAAAGTGCACCGAATCACTGCGAGACACATTCTCATTGGGTCTTACCCCGAAAATATTTTTTTTTTATTGCAGGCCTCCTGCCTGCCCGCCTTCCTCCTCAATCCACGCCCCGGATCTCAAGTCTTCGACACATGCGCGGCTCCCGGCATGAAAACCAGTCACGCCGCCTCAATTATGGAAAATCAAGGGTACGGTAGCTCGTCGTGGCGAGACCCGACGCTATTTTTAAAAAAATTTATTTCAGAAAAATCTGGGCCATGGATCGTGCTGCGGACCGTGTTTCGACAATGAAACAGTTGCTGGACGCGTCGAAAGTGGCGATTGCGAGTCCGTTTTGTGGCGATTTTTTGAAGACTGATATCACTGATAAGAAGTTTTCAAAGGTAGGATTTGGGATGATGAATTGGCTGCTTACATGTCTCTGAGTATTCAATCCACGAAAAAACGCTGAAAATCGCTGAAAAATCGCTAAAAAATCGATAAAAAACATTGCGAAACCGTTCATTTTCACAATCAGAAGCTCAAAATTTTGCTGCGTACGCTAGTTGAATACTCAGTGAAAGTACGCAA
>LR580555.1:0-20208 GCA_900536345.3 Caenorhabditis sp. 39 LS-2015 | reverse complement strand
TCGCTCGGTCCCCCGCGTTGACGTGCGGTTTCTTCTTCTCTCCAGCGCCAACATCATCGTTCCCAACTTGCGCTTCGTTCGCTCCGTTCTTTCCGATAGTTTCTTCTCGATTCCCGACAGCTACCTGGTGTTTCCCGCGAACCCGACGAGAGCGGCGGCTTGCAGATCGGTCTTCGTCTCGTTTTCTGAAAAACCAGCAAATTCAATGCAATTTTTGACGGAAAAAGGTCTTACTAGCTTTCCTTCATTGAATCGACATCATTCGCTCGATTTGAGAGATCGTCGACGAGTGAATCGCCTTATTCGCCGTCCGATCCAGTGGAACTGGCAGCTTCCGGACGGTTCTGCTACTCCAAAATGACGAGAACCATTGGTTCGTCTTTCTCGGGCGTCGGCAAACCATCAGTGAACGTTTTTGACTCTGAATTTAAAAGTTTCTCTTCTGAAAAAACGATAAAAACTCACTTTTCCTCATTCCACTCGTGCTGCTTCTCCATCGTCTGTTGTGGACCCGGGTGACCTGAAAATGATCAATATAAGTAGCATGCAATATTAAACTTGTGAAAAATTGATATATAAACAGTAAAAGAATCGGAAAATGAGCGAAAACCCTTGAAAAACCGCATTTTTCTAAAATTCGAAATTTTCGGCGTCTAATTCCTCTCTGGAAAATGGACCGATTTTCGTAAACTTTTGAATTTTAGGTACCTAAACGAGTTTATTAAAAACTAATGAAGCCGGAATTTGCAAAAAAATTTTTTAAATGGGAGAAAATCGAGTTCGCCGGTGAAAAAAGGGCATTTTGAGGAAATAATGGGAGATGGCCGCGGCCGCTGGCCGAGGTTTCAAATCGGTGGCCTAGAAAATTCCTTGCCATCGTTAGCACTGCGGCGCGTCGCAAACGGCGCACCGTGAGGGGATATTGGCGGAAATCGGGTGAATTTTTAATGAAAATTAATAAAAATAATTGGAAAAATAAAGCAAAATTGATTATTTGGCGTCATGACGCCGAAATCTCCTGAAAACATCGAAAAAACATGAAAAACTTAAAATTGCAAAAGTTAGGCCATCACTTTTAATCATGAAAAAATAGCGAAAGACCCAAGTTTTGTTGAATATCTGGTCTTCATGCTTTCAAAACTGGTTTGGAACATTACTGATAATTTAATTTCATTGAAAATAGAAATAGTTTCAGCAAAAAACCAATAAAAACCAGCTAAGAATGAAATTTTCTGAAGGTGGCCTAGAAAACTCCACTATGCGCCAAGTTCAATTTTAAACGAATTTTCAGATTTTTTCGCATTTTTTGTCTGTTTTTCAAATTTTTTACGGTTTTTGCAAGTTTTTCAATGAAAAATGTAATTTTTCTTCTATTTTTGACAATTTTTTTCGTATTGCCTTTATTTTTCTGCTCGTTTGAAGATTTTTTTGAATTTTTCTGAAATTTTCATATTTTTTCTGAACTTTTTCGAATGTTGAATTATTTATTTATTTTGAAGGTCACCTAACACGGCGTGTTGAACGGGACATCGGGCGCAACGACGCTCGACGACCTGCACATCTAACTTTTAGGCGGCAATTCAAAAACTGAGTTTTTAGGGATAAATAAGAACTTGAAAACACGGTTTTTTTCTGCATTTTCATTTCAAAAATGAACAATTCTGCACAAAAAAGTGAAGAATCGGTCACATTTGAACATTTTTTAGGGCAATTATTGATTTTTCGCCAAGTTGTTGACAAAAAAGTGTAATTTTCGGTGCCGGTGTTTGCAGATTTTACACGAAAATGGCATTGCAAGCGTGCTCTATTGCGAAAATTTAGGATTTTCGGACAATTTTTAGGCATTCGCTGCGTAGCGACTCAGTTATTTTTCGATACGGTGTCGTTGCGCCTTTTGTGGAGGGTTTGTTCTCGCCAACATGCCGTGCCTAATTTTTAAAATTAATAAGAAAACATTTCAGAATTTTAGATTTTTTTTTAAAGATTTTTTTTTCAAGTTTTCACATATTTTTCATTTTTTTCCTATATAAGCCTATTTTCAGCGAATGGAATCCTCAAAAATTTTCAGTCCCGGCGATTTTGTCTGGGCGAAATTTCCCGGATTTCCACCGTGGCCGGCCAAGGTTTTGCTTTTTAAAAATCTAATTTTTAATTTAAAAAAATTTAAATTTTAGGTTCTGAAACGAGAGCAAAAATGGGGAAAAAGTCACTATACAGTCGAGTATTTTGGATCAAAAGAAGTCGGAAATTTGAAATTCGACGAGGTGGATGACTATTTCGAAAAGAGGGAAAGGTTTTCGAAGAGCAAGAGGGTCAAGGTTGGTGGTTTTGGAAATTGCAGAAAATTGAAAAAAAAAAAATGAAAGCGAAAATTAAACAGTTTTCAAAAATTTTAACATTTTTTTAAGTATTTGTTTCATTTTTTTAAAAATAAAAAATATATATTTTAGGTAAAAAAATTTTCAAAATAGTTAAAAATTAAAATTTCATTTAAAAAAAATTGAGAATTTGAGTTAGAAAAATGCAATTTCTCCTATTTTTTGATTTAATTCACAATTTAAAAAATTGGATTTTTTGTTGTTGTATTCAATTTTTTGTTAATAAAAAAAATAAATTATTCAATTTTTGAAATTTTCAAAAAATTTGATTTAACATAAATTTTATTTTTATTTTTGAAATTTATTAATTTTTTCCATTTTTCCAAATAAAATTATTTTTTTCCAAATTAAGAATTATATTTTTTATCAGGGATTCAACGAAGCAGTCGAAGAAATTGAGAAAATCATCGAGAAGACAATTCTAAAAATGGACGATAACTCTGCAAAATCTCCAGACCCTCCTGCGGAAATTCCCAAGAAAAATCCTGAAAATCCAGAAGAAATCAAGAAAAGTCCTCCAGAAATTCCTCGAATTTCTATTATTACTCCGATCGATATGACAAGGAAAAATTCTGAAAAAATCGAAGAAATTATTCTGGAACCCGTCGAAAAATCGGCAGAAATGGAGCCATCATCTTCAAGTTTTTCGCTGGAATTTTCTCCGAAAATTTCAAAAATCGAGAAAATTCGAACAGATGAAAACGACGAAATTGAGATAATCGAGGAGCGAATTTATGATAATTCGGTGATTTTGACAGAGGAAAAATCGGAAAAAATTGAGAAAATTGCGGAAATTGTGACGATTGAGGAGGAGGAAATTCAAGTGAAAGTGCGGGAAAAAGAAGAGAAAATCGAGGAAAATAGGGAGACGCCGAAGAGGAAACGAGAGCAAAGTCCCGGGGATGAGTGAGTTTTCTAACAAAAAAATTATTGAAACAAATAATTATCAATTTAAATTGATTGAAAAAATAATAAAAAAAATTTGACACTTATTTTTTAACCGAAAATTTGAAAAATATTATGTCTACAATTTCTACGAAAATGGAAATTTTTTGAATTTTGAATTTTTTTCGGAATTTTTGGAATTCTTTAATTTTGAATGGACAAAAATTATTGTTGTAGCCAATTATTGCAATTTTTGAATATCGAAGTTTTTTTTGGGTTTTAACTTTTCTCACTTTCGTTTTCTGAAAATTTTATTTAAAAAATTAGTTTTAAAAAAATTAAGTTTTAGTATTTTCTATATTCTGAAATTTGACAGAACTTTTGAAAATTAAATTTTTTTTTAATTTTTGAAATTTTTAAATCAATTTTGTTTAATTTTCTTCTATTTTTCCAATTTTAACTTTTTTCCTTTTTTAGAAAAATGTTTAGTTTTTGTTATTTTCATCAATTAAATTAATTTTTTTTAATTCTTTTCAGACCATCCACGAATGCCGCAACTCCTTCCACCTCCGGTCCCTGTCAAAAACGCCGAAGTTTGGGATATTCTGGAAAAATGGGCGACCCGAAAAATGTACGTTTTTCATTTTTTTTTTTTTGAAATTTGAAATTTTAGTTTAAAAAAAAATCAATGTTAGAAAAAATTAATTAATTATTGTACTTATACGTAAAAAATTATTATTTAAAAAATTTGAATTAAATTTAAAATTTTCGATTTTTGTTAGAAAAAAAAATTTTCAAAGAAATTTGGAAAAAAATTATTTTTTATTGCGATTAAATGCATTTTCAGTTCAAATTAATCAGAAACTAATTCAAATCCCACCGCCTTTTCCGAAAATCAGCAAATAATTTCCCCTCCCACAGATCCACAAATCGTTCGTCTCCCCGTTCTCGACCACCCCGATTTCGCCATCAAAACAAGGACTCCGTCGTCGAAAAAAGCCGCCGCCAGCCATCGAACCGCCCGTTTCTGTGGAAGAGTCGAATCCGCTGCGATTCGTGAACATTGACGTGTTCAGCCGACGAATGGCTTCCGAAGCATCCGATCATCTCGCAATGATCACCAAATTGTTGTCGAGAAAGTTCTCGATTCCCATGGAGGGATATATGTGTGAGTTCTTTTTGTTTTGGGTTCGAAGATAAAAGATATGGAAAATTTGTTTAATTTGAAAAAAAAATTAAATTTTACAATTTGAAGATTTTTTTAAATTTTTAAATTTTAAAAATTGCCAGGAAAATTTAAAATTCTCGTTTTCCAAATTTTTTCCAATTTTTTCAAAAAATTCGAAATTGGAAATTTTCGAGTTTTATCGAATTCCTTTCAAAATCAAATAACTTTGAAGAAAAATTCACTTCAAAATTAATATTCTATTTTTTAATTTTTTTTTTTTGAATATTATTTTTTATTTTTGGAATTAAATTTTAATTTTAAAAAAAAACCATAAATTATAATATTCATAATTTTTAGAAAATTAAAAAAAATTTCCCGTTTCAGACAATGTAAAATTGGAAATTTCCGAGTTTGTTCGAATTCCATACTAATAGCTTCTTGTAGACAACTTTGGAAAAAAAAAGAACAATACCGTAACTTTTTTTCCACAAGAATTTTTGTTTCTTACCAAATATCTGATTTTTTCCCATTTTTCCTGTTTCAAGAAATTCAAAATTGTGAATTTTCGAGTTTCATGCATTCCATTGGAGCCCTTTATGCTTGAGTTTTAAATAACTTGTTCATTGAAAATTTGCAACATTTCAAATTAAATGAGCCTTACAAATGAAAAATATTTCTTAATTTTTTGGATATTTCTATTTTTCAGTATCCGGTCGAAGTTTGGGATTGGGAGGCAGTCGTCGGAAATGCGCACTGTTCGATCCGTACCATGAAGGAGCTCTGGTACTGTACGCACCGGAGCAGTTGAGTGAACACGCACAGCTCAAGGAGGACAAGGACAGGAAGGTGGGGCTGGGTTTCATTTTTTTCGTTCAAAAATTTATTAATTCAAATTAAATTAAATAATTTTGAGGGAATTTTTTTCGGAAAAAATTTAATTTAATTTTTTGATAATTTTCAAAAATATTTGTCAATTTTGTTTATATGCATGAAAAGCGATAAATATATTTATTTGTTCATCAACATAGGTCGGGCCGAACGTGGATTCCACCGAGCACAAAACAATTTTAAAAATTTTGGAGACAAAGAAATGCGGGCAAAATGGTATACAGGGATAGCAGACCTCCCTAAAAAATTTTTGACACCAAATTGCCCGCATTTGGAACATCAGAAAATTTTTTTCTGGCCAAAGGGCAAAATTTTCATCCACCCAATTTTGAACTAATCCACTCTGCGGCCCGACCTATGTTCATCAATAATTGAAATTGCATCATTTCATTTTTTAGGTGAAAAATTTTAATTTTATTTTAAAAAAATTAGAATTTGAATTGGAAAAATATAATTTCCTTTTTTTTGTCGTAAACATTTAAACAATTGAATTTTTATTTGTAGAATTTATTTTTTTGAAAAAAATAAATTATTCAATTTTTTGAACTTTTTTTTTTCAAAATTAAATTTTAAAATTTTTAATGTTTTTTGAGGACAATGACATGATTTAAATTAAATTTCAAATTTAGAAAATTACAATAATTTTTGACTTTGATTTCTTTCACAGTTTCACGAAATCGTTCAATTTGAAAATTAGTTTTTGTTATTGCTCAGTTCGGAATTTTACGTTTAGGTGCACGTGGTCGTCGATCCGGTCGTCGGCAAAATCCTGCGTCCGCATCAACGGGACGGCGTGAAATTCATGTACGATTGTGTGACGGGAACCAATATTCAAGAGTACCATGGATGCATTATGGCCGATGAAATGGGTCTCGGAAAGACATTACAGTGCATTTCGTTGCTCTGGACACTTCTCCGACAGAGTCCCGATGCGATTCCGACGGTGTCGAAAAGCATCATTGTGTGTCCGAGCAGTTTGGTTAAGGTAGGCGTTTTTTTTTTAAATTTAAATAAAAAAAAAAAAGATTATTATCAATTTAAATGCAAAGTTGTTTAAAATTTAGATTGAATAGATTAGAAAAAAAAATAATTTTTTAAAGTTTTTTGAGAATCGGTTAAAACATTTTTTTTGTTATTTTAGAAACGGTAATTTAAAAAATAAAAATTTAAAATTTTGATTTTGAATCGAATGATATTTCTTGTTTGATTTAGTGTGTTTTTGAATTAAAAAAATTGAAAATTAAATGTTTTCAGAAAAAAATTAAATATTCATTTAAAAAAAAAATGAAAATAATATATTTTTTTTCGAGTTTTTTTAGTTTTCATTTTTTCAAAAAAGCCGTTCTGAACAATTAAACAAATTTTATTTTATTTTTTTATTTTGAAAAAAATTAATTTTCATTTTTTTTTGAAATTTAGGAAATTTATTTTAAAAATTCAAATTTTTTGTTTAGGTATGAATTTTTAAAACTAGCTGATTTTTTTCCAAAACTTTTCTTCTAATTTGTTAATTTTTAATTTTGTCAGTCAGTTTTTTCAATTTTCTCCAGAATTGGGACAAGGAAATCAAGAAATGGCTGGGAACACGTGTCAATGCGATGCCGGTGGACAGTGGAAAGCGAGAACAGATCATTGCGTGTTTAAGTAAGCGTTTTTTTTTTTTTTTTTGAAATTGGTTTTATACTTAAAAAATTCAAACTTTAAAAAACAATTTTTTTTTTAAATTTTCGAAATTTTGGAAAATTATATTATAAAAAGCAGTTTCAAAAATTTCAAAAATTTTCATTTTTCATTTTTTTTTTCCAATTCTGGACTTATTATGTTTCCCTCTAATTTCCCTTTTTATTTTCAGCCTCATTCATGGCGGATTCGAAGATGCGCTGTGCGATTCCGGTCCTTATTATTTCCTATGAGACGTTCCGCCTCTATGCCAATATTCTCCATTCTGGAGACGTCGGAATCGTTATTTGTGATGAGGTGAACCTATTAGGATTATTTTGTTAAATTTAATGTTGAGAAAATGAATTTCGAGTGAAACCGTGATTTTTTGAATATTTTCAGAGTTTATAATTAAAAAAAAATTAATTCAAATTGAATTCGTGAAATATCTGACTAGTTTTAAAAAAATAATATTTTTAGACTGGAAAAAATCGAAAAAAAATTATTCAATATTTAAAATAGATTTTTTGAAATCTTCGAAAGTAAATAAAAAAAATTTAAATCGGAAATTTGAATTTTTGTCGAATTTATAAAAATGCAGTTTTTTGAAATTTTTGGAAAAAAATAATCTGAAATTAATTTTTTTAATTTTCTAAATTAAAATGTTTTTTTTTAAATTAAGGTTTTATAAAAAAATTTCAAAAATTCGAAAAAGTTTAATTAAATATGAATAAAACAATCATTTTTATTTTATTGTTTAAGGAAAAATGTGAAATGAAAATTGTAAGTTTACAGAATCCAAAAAATTGATCAATTTTTAAATTTAAAAAAATGTATTAGGAATTCAATTTTTGCAGGGTCACCGTCTGAAAAACAGCGAAAACCTGACATATCAAGCCCTCAGCGGACTGAAATGCGCCAGACGAGTGCTGATTTCGGGAACGCCCATTCAGAATGACTTGTTGGAGTATTTCAGGTACGTTTTTTTCTTTTTTTTTTTCGAAATTAATTTGAATTTCAGTTTGGTCAATTTTGTGAATCCCGGACTGCTGGGAACCGCCAACGAGTTCAGGAAGAAGTTTGAGAATATCATTTTGAAGTGCGTTTTTTAAATTGGAATTTTAATGTAAAAATATTTAAAAATTCTAGAAATCCGATAAGTTTCAGAAAAAAATTGAATTCACATTTTACATTTTTTTTAAATACTTAATTTTTGTTTAATTTGAATTAAAAAAATAATTTTACAATTTTCAAATTTTTGAAAAGTTTCTCTTTTTTTGCTGTTTCAAAAATTCACTAAAATTTGGAAATTCAAGGATTATTTGATTCATGCAAGATATGTCCTTTCTTTTATAAAATTGAGTAATTTTTAAATTTAAAATTTGAAAAAAATTAATAGAAACTAAAATTTTTTTGTAAAGTTAAAAAATACTGCGACATTTCGAAACCAGTCTTTTCGAAATTTTTTTTAAATGAATTCGGATTTCAAAAATTGAAGTTTTTTGAAAACTATGAGAAAAAAAATATGCTTGATTTCGGAAAAGTAACCGTTTTTTTTTCAATTTTAAGTTTTTTATATTCGAATTTTTGTATTTCAAAGCAACAATCTTTAAATTATCTTTTTTGTTTTATTTATTTCTCTTTTTTAATATCAATTGTTTTCCAGAGGCCGTGACGCAGATGCGAGTTCAGAAGACCAGAAGAAAGGAGAGGAGAAGACGAAGGAAATGGTCTCGTTGGTCGAGAAATGCATCATCAGACGGACGTCGGCGCTGCTGACCAAGTATTTGCCGGTGAGAAAGAATTTTTTTCGGATTTTTGGAAAAAAATATTTTGAAAATATTTTTCGAGTTTCAAAATCACACGATTGAATTGAGCATACAATTTCAATTTTTTAGAAAAAATTTGAAACGGATAATTTTTTCTCTGAATTTTTTATTTTTTCCAGGTCAAATACGAGCACATTATCTGCTGTAAGAACTCGACACTCCAGGAGACACTCTACAACAAATTGATCGAATGCGAGAAACAGAATCGGATTCTGGAGAAGGATAAGGTTTGGGTTACGATTAAAATTGGTTCAATTTTTTTTTAAATTTGAAGTTGAAATTTTTTTTTGAACGTGAAAATTTGTTCAACTAATTGATTCGCGATTAGAAAAAAATCTAAAAATGTGAAATTATTTAAAATTTGAGACAGTGGTTTTCAGTTTTCGTGGAAGTTTTGAATTTTTCAAAAAATTGAAGAAAATGTTTTTTCATTTTTTGGTTGATTTTTAGAGAAAATGATAAATTAAATTTTTTTTTAGAATTGTTTTTTTTTTAAAATTTATGATTTAAAATTAATGAATTGATCTCAAATTTCCAACTTTAATTTAATTTAAGCATGCAAAAAAATTTAGGAAATTGGAAAACATATATGAATACAATTTTCGTTGTGTTCTGAAGTTCTGAATCAAAATAATTGAAATCTTTTGAAATGGAAACATTGATTTTGTATTTTTTTCATAAAAAATTATTTTTTTAAAAAAATTATTAGCTCACGAAAATGTGAAATTAATAAATTAAGCTGTTTCAATTTTTATAGAAATTGATTTTTTTTTTTGAAAAAAAAATTATGACGTTTCGGTAATGGCTACTTTTTCAACAACAAAAAATTTTCAATTCAGTTTTTTCACATTTTGTGTAAAAATTCGGAAAAAATAATTTTTTAACGAAATCCTTTTTTTTTCTTTTCAAGTTTACGGTAAAGAAAGTATTTATTTATTAATTTTAAAACAAATAAAACCAAATTTAAGAATTTGAAAACACTTAAAAATTATTGGATTTTCGAAAAATTAATTTTAAAAATAATGAGTGTTTCAAAGTATTTTCAAATATCCACTTCTACGCTAACTTTCATTTCGAATGCTCGTAACAAGAGAAAACGATAAATATTGCAGGGAGCCACCGCCTCCGCCCTCTCCTTCATCACCCACCTCAAAAAACTGTGCAATCATCCGTATTTGGTGTACGAAGAATTTCAAAAACCCGAGAATCGATTCAAGAATAGTGAGTTGCAGTTTGGAAGAAATTTTGGAAAAAAAACAAAAAAAGAAAATTATATTTAAAAAAAACTAGGTTTCACTGAAAAGTGATTACCAAGAAATTATTTGAACCTCTCATTATTTTTGATACCCCCACGGAGACACAAACTGCATATTGGTTTCGATCGCGCTCCAATTTAATCATTGTGGGAAAATAAATTGGCTTCTTCTTTTTCTCGGCTGAGTATTCAACGAAGACACGTTGAAGCGGGTTTGCCTAAAATTCAAATGAGCTTAAGCGTGTCTCGTTGAATACTCAGCCTAAGCAGCCAATTTATTTTCCCACAATGATTAAAATGGAGCGCGATCGAAACCAACCGATGTGCAGTTTGTGTCTCCGTGACTCCTTTTGCCTTATAAAAACCAAAAAAATGAGAAATGTTGAGAATGCCTCTCCGTGTTCCCGGAATCGTTCAATCCCAAGTCATTCGACCCATCATTCTCTGGAAAAATGAAAGTTTTGGACTACATTCTGGCGGTGACACGCAAAACGACAGATGACAAATTTGTGCTGGTATCCAACTATACACAGACAATCGATCAGTTTATGGAGGTTGGTTTTTTGAAGAAAAAAATCGAAATTTTTAATTCCTTTAGGTTAGAAGAAAAGGAAAAAATAGATTTTTTTTAATATTAAAAAAAACCTACTGATGCATGTTTTTTCCTCAATTATTTATTTTCCAATTTGAGAAATTTAATTATTTTCAAATTTTTATGAACATTAGAAAATTTAGATCAAAAATTTCAAAAAAAAAATTAATTTAGAATTTTTTAAATTCGATCAGCGATGTCAAATGAGTCAAATTTAGATTTTTTTGTTGTTGGTTTCAAAAAAAAAAATTCAAGAAATTAGCGCGCGCCAAACAAATTGGAAAAAAAATTAGTGAATAAATTGCAATTTTGAAACCGCAAAAAAATAATTGCTGTAATTTTATTCAAAAAACCTTTCAAAATTAATAAATTTATAATTAGAGTCCATAAAAATTGCACAAAAATTTTACAATATTCCACCGTATTTTAAAAAAACCAAAATCGTGGCGGGACCCGATGCCTCTTTTGAATTTCCACCGCTTACAATTTCAAAAACAGCTAACGTTTACCAAAAATCAAAAGATTTTTTAAAAATAAAATAAAATGCAATTTTTGAAACCGCTAGAAAATTATAAATCGAAATGGATTTTTAAGACCTACAAATAATGATTTTCAGTTTTTTCGATCATTTTCATGATTTGTTTGTTTTTCACTTTTATTGAACCTGAAATGCAATTTGCGTTACGCAAAATTCGAATTTTTTCTGATGAAATAATCCTGCGAATAAAATCATACCAATGGAATTCAAAAATTCAAAAATAAATAAATATTTTGAAACCGAGATTTTCCATTTTTCCAGCTCTGCAAACTGCGTGGCTACGATTTCGTGCGTCTCGACGGCTCAATGTCCATCAAACAGCGATCGAAGATTGTCGACACGTTCAACGACCCGGCCAGCACCATTTTCTGCTTTTTGCTGTCCTCCAAAGCCGGAGGATGTGGTCTGAACCTTATTGGAGCTAATCGGTAAGTTCTTTTTATATTGAAAAATTCAAAATTAAAAAAAAAAACCGTTTCAAATCTGTTTTATTTTGAAAAAAATTATTTTCAGGAATTATTAGTCCAGCATAGTGTTCGCAATGTCAACATTTAAAAATTAGTTGATTTTTGAAAAAAAAATTGGAATTTGAATAATTTGAATTGTTTAAATTATAAAATTATTATTTTGAAAATTCCCATTTTTTTCGTTTATTAAGAAAAATTAGGAAAAAAAATTACATAATTGTTTTTTTCAAGTTTTTAAATAAATTTCGTTTAAAAAAATTATTTTTATTTTTAATTTTTATCATTATGATTCTCGTTTATAATTTTTTAAAATTCCATATTTTCTGAATTTTTAGAATTTTTCGTGAAATTTCCACTATTTAAAAAATGGATTATTTATTTAAAAATTAAAAAAATTGTAATTAAAAATTTCCATTTTAAAAATGTGAAGATCGTATAGTTTTCCGTTTTTTTTTTCAATTTTCCCCGACAATCCCAATTCTCCAGACTGGTAATGTTCGATCCCGACTGGAATCCGGCGAACGACGATCAAGCAATGGCGAGAGTTTGGCGAGACGGACAGAAGAAAATGTGCTTCATCTACAGACTTTTGGCGGTGAGAATTCGTCGTTTTTCGATACGAAAATTTTAATTTTTTAATTAATTTTCAGACAGGTTCAATCGAAGAGAAAATGTTCCAGAGACAGACACACAAAAAGGCGCTTTCGTCGTGTGTTGTGAGTTTTTTTTTTTTTTTTTTTTCATTTGAATTTTGGAAACTTGACTTTTCGTTTCCTTCCAATTTAAATTTAAAAAATTGAAATTAGAAATAATTTTTTTTTAAATTTATGTGTTTCAAAAGTTATTTTTAAAAAAAAGGGACCAAGGATCTGAAGTATAACCTTTTTTTTGTTTCGGAAAAGAACATTTGAATTTAGTTGGAATAATAATTGTAGAGTTTCAAATTTGAATTCTCACATAAAAACACATTCTAAAGTTAATTTTCATTTGAATTTAAATTTGAAAAATTTGAAATTTGAAAAAAACACTTTTTTAATGTTTTTTCAAAATTTATTTGAGAAAGTGAAGGAAAAAAATCTAATTGTAAATTAACTTTTTTCTGATTGTGAGATTTGAGAAATTTGAATTTCATAAGCAAAATATTTTTTTTGAATTCAATTCACTTTAAAAAATATTTAAAAAGAAATAAAAAATTCACTGATTTTCGCGAAAATTTTTTTTGAAAAAATGAACAATTTTCAAACTTTTTTCTCAAAATTTCTCTATTTTTTTTTCTTATTTTTTTATTGTTTCAATTTTTCAGGTGGACGCCGGCGAAGACGTGGCCCGCCATTTCAGTACGGAACAGCTCAAAGAGCTGTTCAAATTGGAATCCAGCGTTGCTTCGGATACACATGAAAAGTGGGTTTTGAAAATAAAATATGTATTTGAATTTTTTTCTTAAATTGGAATGAAGCGTACAGTATAAAATTGAAAAAATTGTTTTATTTCAGATTTTTCAATTTCAAATTTATCATAATTTTTCCAGACTCAAATGCAAGCGATGCATCGCCGGAGTCGAAAGTGTGGATCCGCCGGCCGGAACGGACTGTGCAAGTGATCTGTCGAATTGGTTCCACTCGGAAAAAACGGCCAGGAAGGTGGGTTACTGTATTCCAATTTTTGAAAATTTTGAATCCTTTCTGAAAAAAAATATTTTTCAACTTTTACGTTTTGCAAATTTTAATTGTTTAATTTTGAAAATCAAACTTAATTTGGTTAAATTTTTCAAATTAAGATAGACATTTACTAGTCGAGGTTTAATAATTTTTAAAAAATTGAGAATTTTTTTTAGTGATTTAGAAATTTTTTGTAAAATTAAAAATGAGTTTTTGAAAAAAAAAAATCATTTGAATTTGTTGTTATAGAGTGAGTTTTTCAATCATTTTTCTTCGATTCAAATTTTTTAAATTAAAAAAATGCAAAAAAAATATTTTCAAAATTTTTAAAATTTACCGTGCTCTCTTTTCCATTTTTTTACTATTTCAAAAAAATTTAGTAAATAATTTCTTTTCAGTGAAAATGTTGATCCAATATGTTTTGTTTTAATTTGAAAACAAAAATTTTGAATTTTTTTTAATTTTACAATTGTTAGTATGTTTTAAATAGTTATTTATTTCACCAGCGAAAAATAAATAAAAATATAAAAATAAGTTTTTAAAATTAGAAATTTCAAAGGAAAAAACATTTTTCTCAATTTCCAGGTCGCCGACAATGTCCTCCGAGCCGTATTCGAATGTGGATCGATTTCTTTCGTTTTCCATCAAAAATCCCATAACGTAAGCTTCATCAGCTTAATAATACCCATTTTTCATATTTTTTTATCAGGTCGAAGTCAAAAAATCAGAAGAAAAAGTGGAAGAACTCGACGATGATTACGTGCCTTCTGAAGCCGAAGAAGTCGATGAAGAGTAATTTTTATTTCATTTTTCGTTTTTTTTGTTGTTGTTAAAAGTGCAATATTTAATTTTACCGCTCCATTCCATGTCATGTATCATAAAATTCTGAAAAATGAGAACTCATTTTTAATTTTAATTTTTTATTCGAAAAAATCCAGAGAAAAAAATGAATTCGAACGGAACGGGGACGGGAAGAAATTATGCCTAATTTTTGCGATTTTCGGGTAGTAAATTCAAAATTATCGATTTTTTCGAATTTTTCAAATTTTCGAATTCGAATTATCGATTTTTGCAGCGCCAACAGGTATGAAATGAATAGGAGAAAGGGGTGAGTGTTTTTGAGCTGTGATGATGTATCGGGACACGGCGGATTATCGATTTTCAGGCGAAGAAGCCGAAAAATCGATAATCCGCCGAGAGAAGAAGACAAATTTGCAAATTTTCGCCTGAAATTGATTTTTAGAATTTTTAGAGTTAATTTTAGAGGGAAATAGTGATTTTAATGCGAAAAGAAGGGGGAAATCGATATTTTGGTCATTTTACAGCAGAGACTACCTATTTCTGTCTCGGGTTTTGAGGTAATTGGTGTGGGGAGAAGGGGGAACGAATTCTAGAGGGAATAACTGGAAAATCAATACTTTTTGGGGATGGATTGGAAACTACTAGGCAGGGGAAACTATCCGGGACGTGGAAATGGAGGTTTTTGATGATTCTCGGAGGGTGACACCGCGGTTTTGAGAAGGAGAAGAAGATGATGAAGTGGGGGAGGAGGGATAACAATCAATCGGTTCCTGGACACCTGGAAGACAAATTTTCGATTTTTTGAATCAAAAAAAATTGAAATGTCATTTTTTTTTCCAAAGAGGGAGTTTTTCTTGGAATATTGGATTTAAACATTTTTTTTTTAATTTTTAGTGTTTTAATTTATTTCTTGTAAGCTGGAATTTAGATATAATTTTGATTTTTGAATTTTATTTTTTTATTTTTTGAAAAATTGATTTTGAGTGATTTTTTTTGAAATGTTTTCTTTGAAGTTTCAATTTTTGTATATTTAATTTCTCAATTGTTTTGAAATTTTAGTTGATTTTTTGCAAGCTATACGAATTGATATTGAATAAATTTAAGAATAATTTTTGTAATTTCTGTAGAATTTTTTAAATTTCAATTTTTGAAAATTTATAATTCTATTTTTAATTTTAATTTGAAAAATTCAATTTTACATTTTTTCACCACATTACAGTTTCAAAATAATTTCAAAAATAAAAATGAAATTTACACAATTCATCCGCTTGGAGAAATTCATTTTCCTTGTTTATTTTTTGAAAATATCGAATAAATGGTTAAAAAAAATAATTTTAAACCATTTAAATTTTTAAATTAAAAAAATGCTGATTGGTAAATTGGAGAAAACCAGTTTTGAAAAAATTGAATGATTATTTAGATAAATAAAACACCAAAAAGTGAAAAGTTCTGATCGATTGAAAAAACTTGCAGTTTCAATCAAGTTCCAAAGAGAGCATGTTCGGGAATTTTCAATTTACCCATTTGAATTTTACGAGAAAGCTGTGTAGCCTAGATAACCCGGTGGTGGCGTTCTTCGTCCACGGGCGGCTCTTTCGGATTGTTGACAACAAAAAATGTAGAGCGACACTGCCGGGTTTTTAGGTCATAGTTTGAAAAACTGATATCTACCTAATTTTTCAATAAAACTGATTTCAATTTTTTTAAATTTTAGAATTTTTTCAAATAAAACAAAAGACTCACCTATAAGAAAGAATAAATTGGCGTAGAGAGAAGAGACGGAGAGAGTCATCCGAAGACGGAAGGGGAAGGGGGAAGGAGGGAAGAGAAGGGGTGTCACGCATAACTCGTTTTCAGTTTCGAGCAGACACATTGCGGACGACACGATGTGGCTCGCCTCCGTCGCGGTGTCACTTGTAGCTGGAAAAAAAATGTGAAAGTTTTGATTTTCAAAGTTTTAATGAGTTTCGCCACGATTTTTGACTAATTTGACACCAAATTGGCTGGAAAAAAAAATTAAAAAACCGCCGCTGTGGCGCCACAGCCAATTGGCTGCGTACGTTCGTCCATTTGACTGAGCATTCAACGTATATGTCTTTGTTTTCCGCCCCTACGTTGAATACATTGGAATGTACGCAGCCAAATGGCTGTTTTTGAGTTTTCTGTTTTTTTAATGCCGAAAACCTGCACATCTAACTCAACGCTGCTTAACGAAGCGCTCCGTAATAACGGAGTATTGTAATTTTCGCGTTTTATCGATTTTCCGCTTTTTTCACGATTTTGATGGAAGTTTTGGGAAAAATTGATATATTCTGTCTTTTTTTACCGCAGAGAAATCAAAAATCAATAAATTTCAGAAAAAAAGTGAATTCAAATTTAAAAATTGCTATTTCTAGATCAAATACCGATGAAATCATACAGTTTCGACAATTTTTCTATCCAAAAACGTCGTGTCAAATATGTTGAATGCTCAAGGTACGCAGCCAAATTTACCTTATCAAGGGCGGGTTGTTCATTGGTTGAATAATGAACAGTGATGAGGTTCTCCAAGGTGTCCAGTATCACTTCGACCCTTTCCACCAACTGCATCGTTATCGACGGATCGACGGGCGCCGGAAACATGTTTTCCAGTTTCATGCATCGCTTCATTTCGATGATATACGCGCCGAGGCATCCGATGAACAGGGATCCGTGGCGGGAGATGTCTTCGGCAGAGTCTGCAATTTTTCACTTTGCACAAAGTTTCTAAAGCACTGTGGTTCGTAGTTTTTTTCAAGATTTTTTCAAAGTTACGAAACGTTACGTTTCTTTTGTTTTGTTTAATTTCGCTTCGAATCTTTTAGTTTTTTATTCCAAAATACTCGAAAAAGTCATCGGTTGCCGATGCCTCGGCTAATCCTTACCCAACCGTTAGACAACTGCTGACCAAGGATTTCTACAACTTTTCCAGTCCTTTTTTTTGTAGTTCTTTGTTTCCGAATTTTCAAATTTTCAGATACTCACCATCGGCCCTCAACTGGGGAAGAACCACATTGTTGGCCGCCTCCACGGCTTTCTGACACGCCCGGGCCGTAAGTTCGAGTTCTCTGAAAAACCAAAAAATGTATTTCTATGAAGAAAAAAAATTAATCGATAATATAGTTAAATATCAACTTTCTGACACTCACCGGAGCTGATAAAAATAACTTGCAACAATTTCCTTTCCCAATTAAAAATCAGTAAAAAAATTTTCAAAAAATTTGGAGTTTCACCGAAATTATTAAATAGCGAAATCGTTGCGAGACCATTATTACTATATTTGATTTTGATTTTTCGTTTTTTGCATTTTAACAATTTTTTGAAAAAATTGTCAATTTTCACCTGAAAAACGGAAAAAAACAGAATTTTCACAAAAATTGAAAAAATCGCTTCGTGACCAATATCCAATTTTTTGAATTTATTTATTTCATCGTCAATATGTACCGAAAAAAATCGGGAATTTTTTTAAAATAATGTGAAAATTAAATAGAATTCGAATTTTTTCGAGAAACTGAAAAAATTTCAAAAATCGTCAATTTTCATTTAAAAAAATCATCAGAAAATTGAAAAAAAAATCGAAAAAACTTGGGATTTTCAAATTTTATCAAAACCATAATTTTTACATTTTTTCTCCACCAAAATCCACGAATTTCATCGACTTTCGCAAAAAAATTTTCAAATTGAAATCAGCAAAAAATCTAGAAATTCTCGTTCAAAAAAATGTGAATCGAGGTGTTTCCGAAAATGAAAAACATGGAAAAAGTTTGAAAAAATTGCTTCTAGACCCAATTCGAATTCCCAATTTCAAATTCAAAAAATATCAAATGCCTTACCTCCTCAACGCTGCTCCGTCGATGGTCGTTCCGAGACCCTGAATGGCGGCGCGGAAGAGAACGAGTTGCACGTTGCACTCGTGCACCAGCTGCAATACCGAACTCATTTTCATTCCTCTCTACTATTCTCAGTTTCCCCTCCATTTTTCGATCCGATTTTCTTTCTACCCGCCACGTGGCCCCTCCGCCCATTTGTTTGATGAGTAAGTACGTGGGCGGTTCGGAAAGAAGAAAGATATCCGCTCAGGGGGACTCTTTCTTCCTTTTCCCACCTCAAGTATCTCGTCAAACAATCCGATCCATCCCTCTTTCTAACTGACGAATCGGTGGATAATAGTGCTGGCTAGCAGTGGAGAGAGGGGATAGATCAGGGACAGTAGAGCGAAGGGTACTGTACATGGTACTCGGTAAAAGTCGAGTTAGGCAAGGATCAGCCGTTACCGAAACCTTTTCTGTTGATTAGAACGGTTACGGTCTCTTTTTTTTTGTTCTTTTAACTTTTGCCCACTTTGTCCAGTACTGTACATAGATACCATTTCAATAAATTTGCAGAACTTGTAGGACTACTGTCGCTAAATAAATTTTTAAAAAATGGGAATTTTTTTTTTTCAATTTTTCGGACCTTTCAATTTTTTTCAACGTCGAAACTTCAAAATGTTCATTTTTTCATTATTTTTGAAAAAATTTCTGAAATATGAAAATTGAATGAAGTTTTTTTCTAATTCAAACAAATATCTTTTTTTTTAATTTAAATAAAAAATTTTGTTTTTGTATGAAAATTGTAATTTTTTAATTTTTTAAAATTTAAATTCAAATTTATAGTTTTATAGTTTTAATTTTTAATATCATTTTGATTTCAATTATAATATTAAAATCATGACCAGCAATAAATATCCTTGAGTCATTTTTTTCAAAACGCAGCTGAAAATGAAGTTGAATTTTTTATTTTTTTTGTTGATTTTTTTTTCAAATTTTCCATTCATTTTTTCCTGCTCCAAGTTCATGTTCAAGTTCCCCGCAAAACTCTCTCCCCCACTTACCTCCTGTATTTTCTTTGAATTTGCCATGGAATGCGTTCGCATTCCGCGGTTAGTGCCACCGTTTCAGTACAGAAGGCCTAACCGCGGTGAGTCGTTTTGGGACCTCTTGGAGACGAGAGACGAGAGACGGAGACACTGTGACGACGGCAAGAAGGACGTCTTCTTGCTGTCTTCTTCCGACTGTCCGGCCACCACGACCACCTCCTGCGGCACACGCTTCTCGGAAGCGGAACGCGACGGACGCGGCGGCGGCACGGCGATGCGAACTGCGGCAGGAGGGGCAGCCGGATGGGGCGAGAAGAGAAGGAGGAGCACGGAACGGGACACTGTCAGGGCAAATGGATTCGAGGCGTCTGAAACAAGAAATTGACAGGATTCGGATGGATTTGGGGGGAAAATGACGAAGAAATCGAGGGGAGAATGGTGAGGATGGGTCTCGCCACGAAAATCAGTCAAATTTTGATCATTTTTAGCACAATGGCTACTAGAAACCTTCTAATCGCTTTGAAAACCACAAAATCATCCTAGTTTTCAGCGATTTCTCCTTTCTCCCAAAGCATCTCCATTTTTGCGAACATGATCTAAGAGTACCATCTATTTTCACCTATATCTCCGTTACCATAAGAGATATCAAGAAACCGTCAACTAACAAATTATAGCCCTTGAAATTCTGCGTATTTTTGTAGTTGACTGTTTTTCAATATCTTCTACAGTTTTTGAGATTCGGGCTTTGGTGTGTTAGGACCTATGGCTCATTTCTAGCAATCAATCGATATCGATGATCCAAAATGCACCATATATTTTGCTTCAAATCTCAAAAACTGTGAGAGATATCAAAAAATTGTCAACTACAAAAGTACGCAAAGTTTTAAGGGCTACAATTTTTCAGTTGACCGTTTTTCTCTATCTCTTACCAAAACCCAGATATCGATTGATTTTCAGCGCAGGCCTCGCTTCATGGTGCATCAACTTAAATTTTGGTGTCTTATATCTCGAAAACAATAAAAGATATCAAAAAACGGTCAACTGCAAAAAGACGCAAAATTTCAAGGGCTACAATACTACAGTTGACCGTTTTTGGATATCTCTTACGGTTGCCAAGATAAACGTCAAATTCCAAAAACAAACTGCTCAAATTGCGTCGAGAGCCTCGAAAACCCAACAAACTTCTAATTATAAGTTGAAAATGCTTTTTCGTT
>LR580549.1:0-11494 GCA_900536345.3 Caenorhabditis sp. 39 LS-2015 | reverse complement strand
CGCTTTTATTTGAAAGCGGGGAAGAAGTTATTTCTAGTCCCCGGCCCATACGACACTCCACAAATTACGCAGCGCTTTGTTAAGTGAAAATTGTTGCAAATGCGCCAGCAACCGCTTCTTTTGCGCATTGGAAGTGCTGGACACCGTGCAGCATCAAATTTCCAGGCCGGAGGACATGCTGTCGCAATTGTCGGCTGGGGAGTAGAAAATGGAATTCCATACTGGACCATCAAGAACTCGTGGGGAACATCTTTCGGAGAAAGTGGATACTTCCGAATCAAGAGAGGAGGAAATCTTTGTAACATTCAAAATTACGAAGTTGTTTATGCAGATTTGGTTTGATCGTGAAATAAAAACATCATATCGCTTACTGTTCTGTTCACAAAACTATACATTTTTTTAGCCTAAAACACTTGAAAAAGTGAATGAATTTAGTCGTAATCGTTATATGGTTTTCTTCAACTATTTAGCTGACAGATGGTCTTGTCACGTTGTCTTCAATCTTCCACCTGAACAATGTTTTGAACTCATTGAAATTAAACGATAAGCCAGCCATACACAGTAAAATCTGAAAAACAAACCGAAGGACTAAACTTCGAAACATGGTAATGAGGTCTATGACGTTGGCGCCCACAACAATTAAACTGTCGGTTGCTTTGTTATTGACAGTAAAAGTCAGAAGAAAAACAAAGAAATCCTTTCAAAAACGGGGCAGATCTAAGAGGTCACAGGACAACAAGCTTGTGTCATGTTTTCAGATTCCACGAAGACTTATGCATCTGGCTTTCGGATCACATCAGTGTCTGTCCGAGGAACTGATCGACTTTACCCATTTCAGTTAGCAATGAATAGATATTCAGTTAAAAACCTGTTTCAATAATAAAACTTAATAAAACATTACATTTTAAACGAACATTAAACACAACAAAATGCCAAAATGAAAGTAAACTGGCTGTATTGACGACCTGATGCCCTTCTATTCTCGCATCACCCCGCCAATGCCCTTTTTCCCAGGAAAAACGGTTCATTTTGCCCTTTTCTACCCTTTTCCGTTGTGTTTCCCCCTTTCTCCCCTTTCAAATCTCCGCATAGCCGCTACCATAGACTGCGTCGTGGCGGGACCCATGGCCGCATGCGGCCACTTGGCACGGCGCCAACTCCATTAATTTCGTAATTAATTATCTTTTTTATGCGATTTATTATTGTTTTTGCGAGGATTTTATGTAATTTTTCTAATATGCAACGTCTTACTCGCATTAATAGGCAACAAGTTCTGATAAGTTCCACTGTACACGGCGCAATAGGATTTGTTCACGAACCCAGTAGTCTAAACCAAGGTTTAGCACGTTGGCAACGGAGACACAGATAACAAGATCAAATTTCAACTCTTGAATGTTGTTTTTCGACCCAAGAGCAAATTTCAAATTAAAAACACTGTTTAAGCTCAATCTTTAACTGTAATGACGCGGATGGCTCGAATGATAAAAGACTAAACTTCGTCGACGGAGCAGACAAAGCGTGGGGGAATCACTGGCAGACAACCTTGTTTTTCCATTTGCCGACTGATAACAACGATAACAGGCTACTATAAAAAGGAGCTGCTCCATGGGTTTCTCAACCAACAATGCGTCTTCTCACCCTCTTCGCAACTGCTTTCGCCTGTGCCTTGGCTCTTCCTGTAGAAGGACTCCCGATCGACATTCCAAAAGGAATTCCTGGTCTCAAGATCCCGATTCCGGTTGGAGATCTATCCGATGTTATCCTCCAAGGATTGTTCGATCAGTTCCAGAAAAAGTTAGATAATGAGAAAAACCCATTTTTGTCACAGGAAACATCATAAACACTGTTTTCAGAGGAGGAAAGAAATATGCCAACGATGATGCAAAGAAGAAGGGATTGAAGACATTCGGAGAGAATGTGAAGAAAATTGCAGCGTGAGTCAACTGAGACATTTGGTTTCTAGATGATAGTATTACAGGCTGCAAGCGAAAAAGTTCAAGACCAACGTCAAGTTCGGAATCAATCAGTTCACTGATTTGACTGATAAGGAATTCGCCGAGCAAGTGTTGATGAAGGACACGGATCAGCCGACCAGCTTCGTGGACTACGACAGAAAAAATGATTCCTTTATCCCTCGCCGCAACCGTCCGAATCGTCTTCAGGAAGACTTTGCTTTTGACTGGAGAGACACCCCGTATGCCGTCGGACCAATCAGAGATCAATGTACGTTTTCTTCAAATGGAAACTCTTTATAATACTGATTTCTTCAGCATCTTGCGGATGCTGCTGGGCGTTCACTGCCGCTTCTGTCATCCAATCCGTCTATGGAATCAAGAACAAGAAAACCATTCAGCCATCGGAGCAGCAGATCTGCGACTGTGGAATGATGGATGCAACGAGTCCAGGATGCAACGGAGGAAGCTCCGCTACTGCGCTGCAGTACGCCGTTAAGACCGGAGTCTCTCTCGAGGCATTCTACACTGCGTACAACCCAACCCGCGCCACAAAGGCCAACATGTGTGATGACAAGTCTAAGCCGAACACTGTTAGTTCCGGTTTCGAAAGAAGTGGAAGTTTTCACTGAGAATCTTTTCAGATCAAGATCAAGTCCGCCACCCAAATCTACCCAGCCGACGACACCGAAATGGCCGAAGCTCTTGAGACCTACGGACCAATTGCTGCTGCTTTCAAGGTCGGATCCTCGTTCCGTTACTACGAATCCGGAGTGTTCTACGACGAGGATTGCAATGATCCAGCCACCTACGTATATCTTGTCCTTCCTTTCAATTCGTCATATCAAAGTTTCAGCTCGGAGGACACGCCATCTCGATTGTTGGATACGGAGAGGAAGACGGATGGCCATACTGGATCGTCAAGAACTCGTGGGGAACTTCGTTCGGAGAGGACGGATACGTCAAATTCGCCAAGGGATACGACTTGTGCACCATGGAGTCGCGTCGTGTTGTATATGCTGTTCCTGTGTAAATTTCACTTATCAAATAAACATTTTCATTCAAGTATGATTTGTTTCCTGCAATTAACAAGCATCAGAATCAATGAGATAGTTGGAGAAATCGAAAATCATTTAAGAATCAAAAAGCTAGTAGATCTAGCTTTCGAACCAGAAGGCTGGATAAAGAATAATACAGTAATCAAGTTACCAGGATACCATATTGTTGATATGGATGTTTCCGAGTGAACAGATGAGTATTTCACAATCAGTGTTAGAGCCTGCTGATCACGGATTTCGAGTAGTGAAGACACTTGTTTATGATTGGTAATCGGCCTAATTTGAGTTGCTTTCCGGCCAATGATAGTTGTCTGTCATCGTTCACAACTAGCCACTAGGCTCTTAACTTAACCAAGCGCTGCAGTTTGTTAAATGAAACCTTGGATGCTCTCAACACTTCATTCTATAAGATCTCATCAATTTCATGAGTCTTGTGTAACGGTCACTTTTGTTAGGAATCCATATACATAACTCAGTAGATCAAAACATTTTCTTCAGGTAAAACTTTAAAACACAATTCTTGTTTTTGTCTGGGGCCCAAGCTTTGACCGATAAGCACTGATTCGTAAGAGCTCGACTGTTTGTCAGAGTAATTGGAATGGCTGCATGATAAGCGACTAAACTTCAATCTGCCCCGTCTTCTTTTGCGACCTGACAATGAAAATGAAACTTTAGACTGTCTGGTAGACAGTCTTGTTTTCAAATTGTGCACATTGACACCAAAACACTATGGTACAGGGAAAATATAAAAGGGACTGATCCGTCAGTCATTCATCCAGCCAACAATGCGTCTTTTCATTGCTTTTGCTGCCTTCATCGTCTTCGCTTCGGCCAGAGGTGTCCAGGAGTTGCCGATCAAGATACCCGATATTCCGCTGATTCCGATTCCGGACATTCCGCTCCCCGTGGATATAAAGGACCTGAATCTTGACAAGATCAAGCAAACGTTCGGAGACTTCCGGAAAAAGTTAGTTGCTCTAGCTAGAGTGCAGTGTCGACTATGAAAAGTCGACTTTTATCGACTTTTAGTCGAAAGTCGATAGTCGAAAGTCGACTTTTTATCGATAGTCGAAAAAAGTCGACTTTCGACTTTCGACTATCGAAAGTCGAAAAGGAAAAGTCGACTTTAGTCGACAGTCGAAGATCGACTTTCGACTTTTATCGACTAAGTCGACTTTAAAAAAAGTCGACTTTTAGTCGACTGTCGGTTCGACACTGCACTCTAGCTCTAGCACAATTTGTTTCAACTTATTCGGTTTCAGTTATGGCAAGAAGTATAAGAACTCGGGAGATGAATCAAAGGCTCAAGGAATATTCGGGGATAACTTGAAGAAGATCATTCAGTAAGTCATTTTGCTAGACGTTCAATTCAAAAACCATTTCCAGGTTGAACATGAAACACAAGGGAAAGTCGATCAAGTTCGGACTGAACCGCTTCAGTGATCTTACTGATTCCGAGTTTGCTTCGAAGATTCTGATGAAGGAGAAACCGAGTTCCGAATTCCTGACCAACTTTGAAACGTACAACTTCACATCGACCAAGTTCCAAGCGCAGCCTTCTTTTGACTGGAGAGACACCCCGAATGTCGTCGGACCAGTCAGATTCCAAGGTATTCCTGTCGCCCGGCTCTCCGTCATAATCTCAGATCTTAAGATACTTGTGGATGTTGCTGGGCATTCACCACTGCGGCCCTTGTCCAATCTGCCTACGGAATCAAGAACCAAGAGATCATCCAGCCATCCGAGCAACAACTTTGCGATTGCGGACTGCAGAATGCGAAACCGGGATGTAACGGAGGAAATGTTGGAGTTGCTTTGACGTACGTGCAGAACAACGGAGTTTCCCTCGACGATTCGTACTATCCGTACACTGCGGCACGTGCTATGGTTGGAGGGGTCTGCGAAGACAGCGATAAGCCGAATAATGTTAGTCTAGCAATTCTCACTGGCATTCGAATCTGTTAATGTTTAGATCAAAATCGCATCCTACCAGTCTCTTCACCCAAGCAATGCAGAGAAAATCCAGTCTGCTCTCGTCTCCACTGGGCCAATCGCAGTTGCATACAAAGTCGGATCATCGTTCCGTCACTACAAATCCGGAGTGTTCGATAGCAACGACTGCGATGATGCTGCGACTCTAGTATGCCATTTCCTTCTCGTTTCCCTTCAATATTCCATATTCAGATTGGATGGCATGCGGTCGCAGTTGTCGGCTACGGAGACGACGGAGGTGTTCCCTACTGGATTGCCAAGAACTCATGGGACACTACTTTTGGAGACCAGGGATACTTCCGCTTTATCAGAGGAACTGATCTGTGCCAGTTCGAGTCGGCTGATGCCTTTTCTGCCACAATTTAACAATTTCGACAATAAAACATTTTTATGAAAATACATGTACAAAGGATTCAAAACAGTGAAGGTTTTCAGAATGACCAACTTAGTTTACTGGAAGACCATTCATTTGTAAAAAAACATATTCCATGACAGGGCATAAATTACTTGTATCCAGCAATGAGGTAGAACTTGTCCCCTCTCCTAGTTTGTCTAACAGCCACTGCTCCCGGTTCCCGTCCGCAGTCATTAGTTGACCGAATCACCAAGTCTCGATGAAAATCGACTACTCCGATAAGCGCATGGTTGTGGAACTGATTCCCTTTGTAGAAATCTTCGACGAGTGTTTTGTAGCTTCTACCTCGAATTGTTACCGTGCATTTCTCGACTGAGTGTTTCAAGGAATCCAAGTCATGAATACTCGCGTGACGAGCATCGCGACTTCGGTAGATGAGTACATTGCATTTGCCACGACGGAAAGAGCAGATGAGATGGTCGACACGCCCGTAGAAGGCGTGATTATCGTATCCAGCACAGTCATTGTAGACAAGTACGTAGAAGACGTCGCTGGAGTTCTCTCTTATTATAGTTTCTGTTCATCAACTTACTCGGTCAAAACAGACATTAAAACGCTGCGCAGTTTGTCTGCCTTCCATTGATTGCCAACATTCATGTGCCTATCTTGAATGTCATGGACCAGTCGGACCACTTTATCGGGCCAGAAGTAGTCGTTCTTCCGGTACTCTTCCTTCCATTTGTCCATCAGCTTCACAATTCTGTCAATCGCATCCTTCATTTCTTTCGGACCGATCATGTTCTTGTGCCAGAAAATTCCATTGATATAAGTTTCCAAAAACAACTAAATACGAACTGTCAATCGAGAAGAGTTTTTTAGTTTCACTCACAAACTGGCACATGACTCCTTCGATGATCCGTCTCCACTTGTCATAAGTGTCCTTTGTCATCAGCTTATCAGCATTCATGGCCCACACCAACGGATTTGTGTCTCTGTTCGACAGTCGGTATGCGAGTTTCTGAAGTATTCAGTTTCAAATGGAATAGTTCTGTCGATTCCTACATAAGCACTGTCGAGAGGGGGAGTTCTCTGACTGGCAGCGAACAGAATGTGGTAGTTGTCCTTGTTCGGATACTTCAACGTGTCTTGCACATGTCTCATAAGAGAGAACGCAATTTCAGCAAAATCCTGAAATCAATTATGCGATAGACATTATTTGAGTAACTAACCGTATAAAAGTGATATTCCGTCATGAATGCCTTCAATTCGTTGAACTTGTCCGTCATTTTCTGCGATATCTCATCGAGTTTTCGGTCGATTTGAGCCAGTTTGTTCATGATTTCCTTATGCTGATCCGGCTTGAAGATATCAATCAAATCTTTGACGATCGACCCGACTGCAGCCAGAGCACTAAGTTTGGATGCCAACTTCACGAATACAAACCCTCCAGCCGTAGAACAATCCGACAGAATCGCAATGACTTGGCCGATGTCTTCGATTCCTTTCACTTCTTCCATTGCTTCCAGTCCTTCGAAATCTCCAGAGTCTTCTGGAAAATAAGACGCTCAGTAACTGTGAATAGAAAATGAATTATACTCCTAGATAAAAACGACTCACCAATAGCGCTCATTTTTCAATTCTTGAATACAATTGAGATAATCATCAGCAGTAACTTCTTTTTAAAACAATTAATAAGGAATAAACTGGATTCTCTTATCTCTTATTGCTAGCGATCTTGATGTTCTTCAATGACCTCTGACTCATGGCTAATGAGCAATTCGAACCTGTTCTATGTGTCCGGCATGCCAATATTTTTAACAATAAGAGCTCCGGAATGATTCTTGATACCAATCGCCATGTCTAAAAATAATGATTTAATCACTTTCGTATACTGGTGTCTTAACACTAAATGCCCATAGTTCTGATCAGTATTTGTCTTTTGATCTACCTCCTACTTGGTATTGTTGTCTTTTGCGGTATACATATAATTCACAGTTACAGATAAGCACTACTTGCTCTGAAAGAAACTGAAAACTCGCAATCAGATCCTTTGTTTTTGTGCCTGACGAAAATGAACACCTCAGTGTACAATTCCAAGTTGTTCCTCGATTTGCCTACCAACTTGATCACCCAATCGTCAGTTGATAATCATGCTGATTTCCATGAAATCTTCCAAAAGTACTACTTCCACATTGTCACTATCCTGCTCTTCATCGGATTCCCTCTCAATATCTTCCACTTTATGGTCTTAACCCGAAAAGAATTGCGATCTTGTGTTGTTTTTCGTATCATGGCGGGGATATCTCTCTGCGACTTCTGCACCCATATTGGAACATTTCTCTCCGTTCTGGATCCGATCTCCTCCGACAGAAGAAGAGGAATGCTTCTCGACGCAGAACTATTTCGATGTGATGATGGACTTGATTGCTGTTCCGATACTCGACACAACTCAGAGAACATCCTCGTGGTTGGCTCTGTTCATGGCCTTGTTCCGCACTCTCTCCGTCATGTTCCCATTGAGTTCTCGAATGCAAACTGTGTCAAAACCTTCCCTAGCATTCTACCTCTTCGCATTATCTCTGTTCCTCAGCACATCCACATCATTGCCAGTGTTTCTGCCTGTCAGAATATATGTGAACACGACTGAAGAAACGTGAGTCAGACCACTGAGTCTTCAAAAATATTTGGTTTCTCACAATCAGATGCAATGGGACCGTTTTCGAACTGATCGAACCCCGTTACTCCCGACTTGTTCCTCACGAATACAGACCTTATCATCTGATTGCCGTGACATTCTATGGCTTTTTCAAAGCACTTCCAGCCCTGTTCGATCTCATTCTGGCAATTCTGTTGATTTTGGAATTGAAGAAAGCGAAGAAGCGAAGGAATAATTTGAAGCAAGAAGAAGAGAAAGAGCAGTTCGACAGCACGACAAAACTGATTGCCTTCATGACATTCTCATTCTTCATTCTGGAGGTTCCCAACGGAATCGGGCACGTTGTTTTTGGATTGTTTTATCCCAAAGGAACTACTCTCAAAGTTCTACAAGTCATTCTGGATGTTGCCGAGATCTTTCCCGTCATCAACTGTTCTTCTCATGTTTTTGTGTGTTTTCTACTGACCTCTCAGTACAGAAACACTGTCAAAACATTGTTTGGATTACCGAATAATGGAAAAGTAAATCAACGGCTTTGATTTTGTCAAATTCTTTTTGTTTCAGGCATTCACGATAGTGGCAAAGACAAGTTCTGCGAGCAAACTGTAAAGCCAAGAGAAAGATCACCTTCTCATTTAAAAGTCAGATTATTGAAAAAAAAAACGTTATTCGGGTGTCTTGGTAAAATCCAATAACAATCTGAAAATAATCTCGATTGCTTGGCCAACATCATGCAACCCCTCCAAAAGTCTCTAGGTTGCTCTGTTCGACAGCACGTTCCTACCGTATCCACCCAGCACTGACTCCGCCCACAAGCCGAGAATTATGTTTTCATCTCGTCATCTTCTGGTATAATCCATGTTTACAGGTAAATACCACTTGAGAATTCTGTATATAACTGCCGGAAACCATTGTTTTTGTCACAAAGATGAACACCTCTGGTGAAATTGTACAGCTACTGTACGACTACCCCGATAACTTCACCTTCTCAAACGAAGACTTCCTGAGCAATGGTACCAGCAACTTCACGGAACCCGCAGTTCCAGTCGACAATCATGCCGATTTCCATGATGCCTTCATGAAATACTACTATCACATAATGAGTATCCTGCTATTATTCGGGTTCCCTCTCAACATATTCCACTTTGTAGTTCTAATTCAAAAAGAACTGCGATTCAGCATAGTGTTCCGCATGATGACTGCCATAGCTCTCTTCGACTTCTGGACGCACATCATAACTTTTCTGGTATTCGCCCCGTTCTGGATCAGACCACCTCTGACAGAAGAAGAAGAATGCTTCTCGACGCAGAACTATTTCGATGTGATGCTGGACTGGATAGCAGTTCCTATCCTCGACATAATTCAGAGATCCTCTTCCTGGATGGCTCTGTTCATGGCTCTGTTCCGCACTCTTTCCGTCATGTTCCCACTGAGTTCCCGGATGCAATCACTTGCCAAACCTCACGTTGTCTTTTACGCCTTCGCATTGTCTTTGTTTCTGAGCTCTACTACTTCTTTGCCAGTTTTTCTGCAAATAAGGGTTTATGTGAATACTACCGAAGAAACGTAAGTCAAAAAAAGTGTATCAGAAGTCTATATATCTTGCGGTTCAGTTGCAATGGAACAGTTTTTGAACTGAGCGAGCCTCGTTACACCAGAAGAGTACCCGTCGAATACAGACCTTATTATCGGATCGCCGTGACATTTTATGGGTTTTTCAAAGCACTTCCATCACTCTTCGACCTGATTTTGGCAATTCTGTTGGTTTCGGAGCTGGTAAAGGCCAAGAAACGAAGGAACAATTTGAAAAAAGAAGAGAATGAGCAGTTCGACAGCACGACAAAACTGATTGCTTTCATGACATTCTCATTCTTCATTCTGGAAGTACCCAATGGAATCGGGCACATTGTATTTGGATTGTTTGAGCCGAAAGGGACTGCTCTCCAAATTTTGCAACTCTTTCTTGATGTCGCCGAGATCTTTCCGGTCTTAAACTGTGCCTCTCACGTGTTTGTCTGTTTCCTTCTCACGACTCAATATCGGGACACACTCAGAACGGTGCTCAGAATTCCAATAAAAGTTTCGGTAAGACAGAGGGGTTATCCTTTCTCATTCAATGTCATCCTTTGCAGACAGTCACTGTAGTGGGGAAAACAAGCGCCGGAAGCAACTCGTGAGCTACAGTAGTCTCCTTTCTCCAATTCAAAGTGAAATGATTTCATTCCAACGAACCTTTGATTTCTTTATTGTTTACAAGCAAACATGTATAATCCCACCCATATTTGTGTTTTGGCACGATCATTCTTTGATACCTTATAAGAAATCACGTACAAGTGACAACATTCTGGATCCAATCTCATATGTGTATGTGCCCACTTTGTCTATAATTCATAATGTGTTTTGACCATGAGAGATCAGTTCCAATTGAATGCTAAGGTACCAATCAAAACACAACTAATTATACTGAATAAAGAGTAAGACAAAGATTATATTCGAAATGAAAATCTTCCGATGGAACTCGTGAATCGAGGGATGAAAGTATGGCATTGCGAAACCAGATAAAAAATATTTGAAAACTGGTGAGTTAGAAAAACAATAAAAGGATCTCCCTGTGGAGAAATTGAACAATCACGGGGAAACTGAATAACAGTATTTTGATGAATCATCGAGATTCCGTCTTGGGTAGTCATTACGACATGCTCAGTAGAATCTAATTAGACATTGTTTTGACATCAACAACGAAAAACTCCTTGTCTACGCGTCTTTGCTTCTGAACGGCTTATTCTTCTCACTGGTTTCGTTTTCGCGGGAAGTATTCCAACTAGATGACATCTTCTTGTGTTTCTACGAACAATGACCTCAAAGATCCCGAAGTTTACACTTCCATCCTTCATGTCATCTCCCTTATCAGCTTTCCTGTCTTCTTCTACGGCCTATACTGCATTCTGGTTGTCACTCCGCACAGAATGAAATCGATCAAATGGATCCTGTTTACAATGCACATTGTCTGTGCCATAATAGACGGATGTTTCGGTTTTTTGGTGCAACCATATCTGTATCTGCCGGCAATGGCAGGCCATGTTCTCGGATTCATTGACTTTCCGCAGGTTGAGGTCTTTCTCATTCTAACTCTGATATCAGGTTTGAAAAGGATGAAAGATGAAAAGACTTGAGATATTCTTTTCAGTAATGGGGTGCACAGTTGTAGCAGTATTCGAAAACCGGTACTATATCCTTTTTGGGTGGAACACGAGATGGTGCCGACTGAGGGGACATCTACTGGCCTTCAACTACATTCTGGCTCCAGTTATTATGATTCCAATGTTTTTAAAACTTCCTGATCAGGAGACCGCGTTTGTTCACATTTCCAAGGTACTTAGGATACTTAGGATACTTAGTCGATCCGTTCTTCGCCTATGGCGCGGATCACAGATTTCCATTTTGTTCGGTCCTTTGCTGTTCGGGACCACGGTGTTTGGGA
>LR583573.1:0-21995 GCA_900536345.3 Caenorhabditis sp. 39 LS-2015 | reverse complement strand
TCTTTTCGAGTGGATCGAGACAAGATTCATCGACTTGGAAGCGCAGATGGATTGGGCGCGGTCGTGGGTCATGTTGACGGAGGTGATGGACATTTCGGTAGATGGGTAGTAGCAGTAGCCGTTGTAGTTGTGCGGGCAGTCATCTTAAAGTTGATAGAAATAGTTAGTTAGTTGAGGTTTTTTTCATTCAACTCACCCGGCACAGTATACGGCACCTCGCAGACAAACGGCATTCCGATCACATCACACCTCGCACTAGTCCACTGTCCGGTGCTCGTCGACATGTACACACACCCTCCGAAATTTCCGGTAACTTGTGGGTTCCCTGGGGCAAAGTTGGTGTAGTTGGAAGCCTGTCCGGAGGCGTCGTCGTAGTAGCAGTTGGTGGCGTTGGATGCGAAGCAGAAAACTCCAATCCAGATGGTCGATAGTCCGGCGTTAGCTGCGCGAGTTGCGATTGCCCTGTTGTCCTGGAATATGGAACGGGTTTCGAAATGTTGCAGCTGATTAAAAACTTACAATAGAGTTCTTGATATTGACCAGAGTTCCTCCAAGATAAGTGCAATCCGTTTCGGCCTCTCGATGCTTCAGGTTATTCGGGAAGATTCGAATGCATCTGTTGTTCACCAACGTGAATCCACGTGGACATAGAATTGCAGATTCAGAATACACCAGACACAGTGCAAAGAGGCAAATTGAGGTGGAGAGGGAAAGCAGACGCATTTCGTTCTGTTATCAGTCTGTCATTGGCAAGTGCGGCGGGACTTATATAGCACGGAGGAGCTGCGGTTTTATCATCAAAGAATTTGTCATTGATCTAATTTCAATGTTGGTTTTGGAGGGTTTGGAGGGCTTGGTAGTGGTGGTGATGATGATGATGATGTCAATGATAAGCGTTGATAATTCCAAAGGTCTTCTGACATCATGTTGTACATAACTGTTACTTTGTGCTAAGAAAACAGAGTCGTAAAACTTATCAGTTCTCTTCTTCGTTGATTTCACTGCCAAAGATGCTGCCAAGATAACAAAACTTTCCTTTCATTCGCGACCATGCTTCGACTCCTTTTTGTAGTTTTCACTTTCCAACTCATCACCTTCTCCCTCGGAGCTCTAACTTGTCCATCTGGCTTCTCGCTGACAAGCGGCAGTACAAAATGCGCAAAGGTCATAAGGAACAGCTTGAAGCACGGGTTAGCAGAAGCGGATTGCAGATACCTTGGAGGAACACTTTTCAATGTTAAGAATTCGATTGTAAGATATTGATAGATAATTCTTATGGATGACCCAATATAAGAACATAACACATCTTTCAGGACAACCGTGCTCTGTCCACTCTTGCCGCCGCCGCGGGAATCTCCAACGTCTGGATGGGACTCTACTGCTTCAACAACTCCACTTCCGGCTGCTACTTGGACGATGGCTCTGGAACCGCCGCAGTCTACAGTAACTTTGTCCCAGGGCACCCGCAGACTGCTGGAGGGTACGGTGGATGTGTCTATATGACCACGAGCAATGGGCAGTGGGTCAGTGCCAAGTGTGAAGTCGTCGGGTTCCCGTTTGTTTGTGAGGTTCCTGCGACTTATAGTGGTAGGTAGAATGGAAGGTTCTGAAGATCCAAAGATAGATTGTTTAGACTCGTGCACCCACAATTACAACGGTTTCTGCTACTACCCATCCCATGAATTCCCGAAACACTCCCAGAACTTGACGCATTCAAAAGCCAAGTCCTACTGTGAATCCATCAACACCACACTGGCATCTGTTCATTCCATCCGTGAAATCGACCTCATCAAAACCATCTTCCGTGATTCATCGGTCTCCCAAGCGTTCCTCGGTGCCAAGGCTTCCCTCCCAGAGGTGTTCAATTGGGTTGATGGTACTCCATATGACTTTGACTACAGTAACCCGTTGAACAAGACACAGGCGAATTGCATGGTTATGGATACCCAGGGAGTTGGGATGTGGTCGCAGGTCAACTGTCAAACTGTCAATTACTTCCTGTGCAAGAGACCTGCTGGAGCTTCTTCTTCGACTTCCGGAGCAGAAGACTCGGCCCAGAAAGACGCGCGCAAGCCAGTGTCAATTGACGTCTCTGACTTCTCCAACTGCAACACCACCTTCCTCCTCGCGCCGGGTGTCATCACCACTCCCAACTACCCCAGCAACTTCCCAGACACTTCCTACTGTTCCTACACCCTAACCACACTTGGTCCATACCGCGTTGGAATGTACTTTTCGGACATCAACCTGGGCTACAACTACGTCTACATCTATGACTCCGATGGCACCCAGATTGCCAACTGGTATTATACCCAATACCCTACTAGTATTGTTGCCACCGGGAATACCGCTACAGTAGTCTTCCAAGCGAATCGGCAGAATCCGGCACATGGTTTTGAGGCGACTATTCTGCCGGTTTAGTGTTGTTTGCATTGAATAAACTCTTATCAGTATTCACTTGAAGATTAGTTTCATACATTGGCTTCTTATCAGTTAAACTCAAAATGATGTGATGCCGCACCGCACTTCCTTTCGATCTTGTGATATATGGGTATTAGAAGCACGTTCTTTGACCGCGACGCAACCGCAGCGCGCCTGGAACAGGGTGAAAACGAGACCCCGATGTTTCGCAACGCGACGTTTCGCAACTTCCCATGTCAAGACGAATTTTTTTTCGGGAGATATTGGGATTTGAAGTTTGAGAGAGCATTCTGGAGAGAAAAAATCAAGTTGCGAAATGAAAAGTTGCGAAACGTTACAGTTGCGAAATTCATTTTTTTTTCAATGTTGCGAAACGTCGGGATCTCAATGAAACTTGCATTCTTTTGAATACGACACAGTTTATGTACGGTTGGGTTGACTCATTTTAATGATGATTCTAGATTCTAGATTCTCAACTTCTTATCACTTTCATTTCCACGTATTCCAAAGCCATTAAACTCTGCAACAAACAACTCCTTATCTATTCTCATAAAACCCCTGCCAGTACAATTGATAATTGTCATTCACAATGCACCGAAACGCATTTCTCCTTCTTCTCCCTCTTCTTCTCCCCCTGCTCACAGTTTCACAAACTGTCTGTACAAACGGATTCTCTTTGGTTAACGGCAACAAATGTCTGAGACTGATCAAGAATAGCCTGAAGCATCAGGATGCTGAGAGGGATTGTAAATACCTCGGTGGAACACTTGCAAATGCTGCCAATTCTATTGTAAGTTACGAGAGATCAGAAGATCAAAAGGTCAAAAGATCAAAAGATCAAAACCCATTCTTTTCAGGACAACCGTGCAATTTCCACCGTTGCCGCCGCCGCCGGAGTCTCCAACGTCTGGATGGGACTCTACTGCTTCAACAACTCCACATCCGGCTGCTATTGGGACAACGCATCTGGAACTGCAGCCAGCTACAGTAACTTTGTCCCAGGACACCCACAGACTGCTGGAGGGTTCGGTGGATGTGTCTACATGACCACGAGCAATGGACAATGGGTCAGTGCCAAGTGTGAAGTCGTCGGGTTCCCGTTCATTTGTGAGACACCGACGACTACTAGTGGTTAGTGATTTTGAATTGAAACTGTTTATTTAATTTGAAAATGTATTTTTGAAGATAACTGCACTCACAATTACGCCGGCAATTGCTACTTCCCATCGCAAGAGTTCTCAAAGAAATCGCAAAACTTGACATACCCCAACGCCCTGTCCTACTGTAAATCCATGTCGGCGAGCCTTGTCTCGATTCACTCGAAAATGGAATTGGACTACATCAAAACCATCTACAGGGATTCGGCAGTCAACGTCTCTCAAATCTTCCTCGGTGCCAAGGCATCCCTTCCGGAGGTGTTCAATTGGGCTGACGGTACTCCATGGGATTTGGACTACAGTAACCCGTTGAATAAGACACAGGCGAATTGCATGGTTATGGATACTCAGGGAGCGGGATTGTGGTCGCAGGTCAACTGCCAAACTGTAAACTACTTCTTGTGCAAGAGACGGGCTGGAGCTTCTGCTTCCCCTTCAGCGGTTGAAGATTCTAGAGCAGATTCCTCGGTTCCAGCGGTGTCGTCTATGGTTCGAAAGACCGTTCCAGTGTCCGTTGACGTCTCGGATTTCTCCAACTGCAATGCCACTTTCCTTATGGCACCCGGAATCTTCACCTCTCAGAACTACCCAAACAACTACCCCATCACCTACTGCACCTATAACCTGAAAGCTCTCGGTCCTTATCAGCTCGGAATTTATTTCACTGATGTGAGCACCACTTATGGTAATCTATATGTTTATGATGAGAGTGGTAATTCGCTCTCGTTTTCCAACTATCAAAGTGTTGTAATCGCCCCGACCAATATCGCCACTGTCAGGTTTTCTTGGGACGGGTTCGGTTATTCCAGTAGAGGGTTCGACGCCACATTTTTGGCTATTTGATTGGAAAAATAAAACGAAATAAAGTAATTGTTTTTATCGAACCAGTTGTGTTCCGGATTCGCCCCGAACCCCATCTCATTACAATAAGATCCACCTTCAAGATCAATGTCCTACCCTATATGCTATCTATGCTAGAATACCCTCTTCCAGCTGTTCTGTTTTTGAAAGTAAGTAGTATATCAGCTCCTGTAGCAAAGATCGACATTAACTCGCATTGATCCTAGAGGAATGATAAGTATAAAAAGTAGCGTACCTATGAAATCCATGCGGATTTGTGTTGCGCATATCGACTTGATCTTCGATGATGCAGTAAAACAATAAATAACTTTTTTTAGAGAATGAATAGTAGAAGACGTGGCACTAGAGCTGGGTTTGAGGACGTGGAGTGAGGTTCTCGACGAGAGGGGAGAGACGCAGACGCGCGGAGAAAGGGGGAGACAACGGGGACGTTGGCATGCTGCGCGGTAATTCAAAAATTGTTTTTTTTTCGAATGACCGTTACCAAGAATGACCGTTTCATTTGAATTTCCAATCTTTTGATCTTCTGATCTTTCGAACCTAAAAACTTTTCCGTTTCCCTCCCCAAATTCAAAAATATTTTCATTATTCTTTCGACAAGAAACCACACAAAGTTGAAGAAACAAGTGAAAACGCTCCCTTAAAAAGCTCATAATGGAATGAATCAATCGATAATCAATCAATAGTGGGATAAAGCTAGATAGAGTATTCTCAGTTGAGAATGGAAGGAAATTCAAAGAATTCAAGAAAATTTGGAAAAAACAGAAGAAATAGGGGAAGGGAAGATCATCATTTTTCATCTGTGAAATTGACTACATCAAGACCATTGGGTTGATGGTACTCCATGGGATTTGGAATACAACAACCCGTTGAACGAGACACAGGCGAATTGCATGGTTATGGATACCCAGAGAGTTGGGATGTGGTCGCAGGTCCGCTGTCAAACTGTCAATTACTTTTTGTGCAAGAGACCGGCTGGAGCTTCCTCTTCTACTTCCGGAGCAGTCCATGCTGCAGCATCGTCGTCTTCGGTCAAAAAAGCCGTCCACATCCTAGTGTCAATTGACGTCTCTGACTTCTCCAACTGCAACACCACGTTCCTCCTCGCCCCGGGTGTCATCACCACTCCCAACTACCCCAGCAACTTCCCAAAACCCTCTTACTGCTCCTACACCCTAACCACTCTCGGTCCATATCGCGTTGGAATGTACTTTTCGGACATCATTCTGGGTTACAACTACGTCTACATCTATGACTCCGATGGCACCCAGCTTGCCAACTGGTATTATACCCAATACCCTACTAGCATTGTGGCCACCGGGAATACCGCTACAGTAGTCTTCCAAGCGAATCGGCAGAATCCGGCACATGGTTTTGAGGCGACTATTCTGCCGGTTTAGTGTTGTTTGCATTGAATAAACTCTTATCAGTATTCACTCGAAGATTAGTTTCATACATTGGGTTCTTATCAGTTAAACGGAAAATGATGTGATGCCGCACCGCACTTCCTCTCGATCTTATGATATTATCTGTTTTTCAAATGGTGACAGTTGGGCTTTGGGGCGGAGCTTGGGTCTCGCCACGCGTGAGCTCAGTGAGTGCAACATTTCTGTGTAAAATTCCCGAAAAAATGAAAAAATCGTTGAAAACTGGCAAATTTCGAAATTAAATTCGAACGCAAACCGCTCACAGGTGCGCTCACGCGTGGCGAGACTCCAGCTCCGCCCCCAAAGCCCAACTGTCACCATTTGAAAAACAGATAATGTGTGGGCGTTAGAAGCACGTTCTTTGACCGCGACGCAACCGCAGCGCGCCTGGAACAGGGCGTAGTGAAACGAGACCCCGATGTTTCGCAACGCGACGTTTCGCAACTTCACATGTCAAGACGAATTTTTTTTCGGCAGATATTAAGATTTGAAGTTTGAGAGAGCATTCTGGAGAGAAAAAATCGAGTTGCAAAGTGAAAAGTTGCAAAACGTTACAGTTGCGAACTGGCGAGTTGCGAAACATTACAATTGCAAAATTCGTTTTTTCCAATGAAGCGAAACGCCGCGTTGGGAAACATCTTGGTCTCAATGAAATTTGCTATCTTTTGAATACGTCACAGTTTATGTACGGTTGGGTGCGTTGACTTATTTTAATGATGATTCTAGATTCCAAAGCCATTAAACTCTACAACAAACAACTCCTTATCAGTTATCATAAAACCCCTGCCAGTACATTTGATAATCGTCATTAGCGATGCACCGAAACGTGTTTCTCCTTCTTCTCCCTCTTCTTCTCCCCCTGCTCACAGTTTCACAAACTGTCTGTACAAACGGATTCTCTTTGGTTAACGGCAACAAATGTCTGAGACTGATCAAGAATAGCCTGAAGCATCAGGATGCTGAGAACGGTTGTAAATACCTTGGTGGAACACTCGCCACTGCTGCCAATTCTATTGTAAGTTACGAGAGATCAAAAGATAAAAAAAACCCATTCTTTTCAGGATAACCGTGCAATTTCCACCATTGCCGCTAGCGCCGGAGTCTCCAACGTCTGGATGGGACTCTATTGCTTCAACAACTCCACATCCGGCTGCTATTGGGACAACGCATCCGGAACTGCCGCCAGCTACAGTAACTTTGTCCCAGGGCACCCGCAGACCGCTGGAGGATACGGTGGATGTGTCTACATGACGACCAACAATGGACAATGGGTCAGTGCCAAATGTGAAGTCGTCGGGTTCCCGTTCATTTGTGAGACACCCACGACTACTAGTGGTTAGTGATTTTGAATTGAAACTGTTTATTTAATTTGGAAATGTATTTTTGAAGATAACTGCACCCACAATTACGCCGGCAATTGCTACTTCCCATCGCAAGAGTTCTCGAAGAATTCGCAAAACTTGACATACCCCAACGCCCTGTCCTACTGTAAATCCATGTCGGCGAGCCTTGTCTCGATTCACTCGAAAATGGAATTGGACTACATCAAAACTATCTACAGGGATTCTGCAGTCAACGTCTCCCAAATCTTCCTCGGTGCCAAGGCATCCATCCCGGAGGTGTTCAATTGGGCTGATGGTACTCCATGGGATTTGGACTACAGTAACCCGTTGAACAAGACACAGGCGAATTGCATGGTTATGGATACTCAGGGAGCGGGATTGTGGTCGCAGGTCAACTGCCAAACTGTAAACTACTTCTTGTGCAAGAGACGGGCTGGAGCTTCCGCTTCTGCTTCAGCGGCTGAAGATTCTAGAGCAGATTCCTCGGTTCCAGCTGTGTCGTCTATGGTTCAAAATACCGTTCCAGTGTCCGTAGACGTGTCAGACTTCTCCAACTGCAATGCCACTTTCCTTATGGCTCCCGGAATTTTCACCTCTCAGAACTACCCAAACAACTACCCCATCACCTACTGCACCTATAACCTGAAAGCTCTCGGTCCTTATCAGCTCAGAATTTATTTCACTGATATTAGCATTAGCTATGGTGATCTAAATATTTATGATGAGAGTGGTAAATCGCTCTCGTTTTCCTACTATCAAAATTTTGTGATCGCTCCGACCAATATCGCCACTGTCACGTTTCGTTGGAGCGGTAGCGGTTCTTCCAGTAGAGGATTCGACGCCACATTTTTGGCTATTTGATTGGAAAAATCAATAAAGCAATAAAGTTTTTGTTTTTATCGAACCAGTTGTATTCCGGATTCACTTTAATCCTAGAGGAATGATAAGTATAAAAAGTAGCGTACCTATGAAATCCATGCAGATTTGTGTTCCGCATCTCGACTTGATCTTCGATGATGCAGTAGAACAATAAATAACTTTGTTTAGAGACTGAATAGTAGAAAACGTGGCACTAGAGTTGGGTTTGAGGACGTGGAGTAAGGTTCTCGACGAGAGGAGAGAGACGCAGACGCGCAGAGAAAGGGGGAGACAACGGGGACGTTGTCATGCAGCGCGGTAATTCAAAAATTGTTTTTTTTTTCAAATGATCGTTACCAAGATTTCCATTCGAATTTTCAATCTTTTGACTTTCTGATCTTTCGAACTTAAAAACTTCTCGTTTTCCCTCCCCAAATTCAAAAATATTTTCATTATTTTTTCGATTATTTCGACGAGAAACCACACAAAGTTGAAGAAACAAGTGAAAACGCTCCCTTAAAAAGCTCATAATGGAATGAATCAATTGATAATCAATCAATAGTGGGATAAAGCTAGATAGAGTATTCTCGGGTGAGAATGGAAGGAAATTCAAAGAATTCAAGGAAATTCGGAAAAATAAGAAGAAATAGGGAAAGGGAAGATCATCATTTTAGAAGATTTCGAAAATTGAATGAAAAAATTCAAAAAATAGGAGAAAATTATTGCGAAGATTCGATGAATTTCATCTCTTCACCATTCGGAACGTTTCGGCGTTTGGCGGGCGATTCGAAGGATCCGTCGAGGTTCAGACCTTTGCGGAGGCGCTGAAAAGAGATTTGGAATCTTAGAATTCAGAAACTTTGTACCTCCTTCAGCGTAAGATGTTTATTGGTGAAGAACAAGTAGTAGATGGCATATCCTGGAATGACAACCATCGAGCACGACGACAAGAACCATCCGAAGACGTTGGCCCAGACGGGGAAGTCGGATTGGTCCGGATACATGACTGGCTTGTAGTAGACTATGCAGAACACGAAGAGCACCTGCAAATTAATGAGTGATAAACAAAAAATTACAACTGATAACTCACCAAACTGGTCGCAGGTGCACAGAACTTCCAGACGTATTCTATCCATTTTGGTAGAGTGATTCCGATCATTTCACGTAGGGCCATTCGGATATTGTGAGCCCCGAAGCCATAAGCCAAGCCGACGACTTCAAAGAAGACGACGAAGAGCAGAGCGTAGCCGGATGCTCCGTAAGCGTCGACTAGGGTGAGCCAGTGAGAGCCGGACTGAAAATTTGGGAGGAATTGAGGTTGATTTCAAAGAGTGAATGATTACGTACGTATGTGACCATTGGGATTCCCAGAATGAAGAAGAACAGGCAAGTCAGTCCCAAGGACAACTTCTTATGTTTTCTGAGCACCGGGAACGCATCCTCCAGCGCTGTAAACAACCCCTCCACCATGCAAACTTGAGAATCCAATCCGAGAATCGTGATCATCAAGAAGAAGAGAACCGCGAAGACCTGTTTCATCGGAAGGTTCGATGCTACTTCGGGATAAGCAAGGAACGCCAATCCGACACCTGGTTTCACGATTTCTGAGATGTCTTTTTGAGCGATATGGGACATGTAGCCGAGGATTGAGAAGACGGCGAATCCTGCGGTGATGGATGTGCAGCCATTGATAAAACACATGGTAACGGCGTCCCTGAAGTTGAAAATTTTAATTCTAACTCGAGGAACTCCCAACTCACTTGATACAATTATGATCGAACTTGTTGTGGGATCCCAAAGCAATTAGGGCACCAAAACCGACTCCGTATGAGTAGAAGACTTGAGTTCCAGCGTCTTTCCAAACCGACGTGTCTGCGAGTCGAGTCATATTCGGTTTCAGGTAGAAGTAGATTCCATCGGCGGCTCCTTCCAGAGTCAGACCACGGACGAGAAGGATGAAGATGAGGACGTATGGGAACAGGGCGCAGAAGTAGACGAACTGAATTAGTCGATTATGACATGACAATGAATTTAGATTCTAATTCAGACCTACCTTTCTAGCTTGAGTGATACCCTTCCAGAGTGCAAAGTAGACGATCAACCATGCGGCGGCCATAATAAAGAACAGTTCCCATTGAATACCGCCAAAGTCCGAGATGTCTCCGGTGTCATGGAGCACGCGTTTCTCCCAGAACTGCTCCACAGATGTCTGAGTGTGAGCTCCAGTAGTCAGAGCCAACGCCTTGATTCTGGCCAGTTCTGTCGCATTTTCCTTTCCAGTAATACACGAAGCGTCGTTCCAGTAATTGGTGCAAGTCTCCCACGGGAAAACGGAATTGATCGAGGAAATCATGTAGAACATGGCCCATGCGACAATGACACAGAAGTAGGCGATGCACATGAAGGCGATGACGACGTTTCCGATTCCGACGCCGCGGAACAGTGGACACATCAGCCACATTTCCATGGCACCTTTTTGGAGGTATTGACCGATTGTGACTTCCATGAGGAAGATTGGGACAGCGGCAAGGCAGAAGAAGATGGCGTAGACGACGAGGAACGAGCCACCACCGTTTCTAGAATTTAAGATGAAATTGACTTGGGTCTGCTAAATATTTAGCATACCCAAAAGAAAAATGACTTGGGCTGCTAAATATTTAGCATACCCAAGAGTAAATTGACTTGGGTCTGCTAAATATTTAGCAGACCCACACAAAAATCAACTTGGGTCTGCTAAATATTAGCATACCCAAATCCGGACTAAATCAATTTTTTGCCTAGATTCCAAATTACCCACTGATTCCAATTTTCCTCCCCAAACTCACTTGTAACAAAGATACGGGAACCGCCATACATTACCGAGACCGACAGCATAGGCAATCATACTCATGAGGAAGTCGAATTTCCCAGTCCATTGTCCTCTGAAATTTTGATTCAATTTTTTTCCAATAATTCCATTTTTCTTCAAATTTACCTATCCGGCTCCTCACTCTGCTGTGATTCCAGCTCCTTGGCTTTTGCCTCATCCGTCGGCAGCGCCACGTGTTCGGAAGTACCCATTGTCCTGAAAATCCAAAAGAAAAATGAAAAAGTGTGCAGAGTGTTGGAAACAAAATTTGCTCTCATAGATCACCAAGAGCGAGCCCAAAAAGATTGAAAACAAGTAGAAAAAAGAGACGAAAACACGGAATAACACGGAGACAATAAGGAACACGTTTGTTTGTGTTTGACAAGTGTCTCGGGATGGCGGTGGAAAAATGGAGAATCAAGTGGTGTTTACCATGCCACCTATCGGTGTCAATGTACACATAAAAAACATGGAAATGAATAAAAAGGAGCAGGAATGTGGCAAAAATATGGGTTGGGAAACGGAGAGATGCTAAATATTTAGCAGACCCAAGTAGATTTTCATTTGGGTATGCTAAATATTTAGCAGACCCAAGTTGATTTTCTTTTTGGTAAGCTAAATATTTAGCAGACCCAAGTTGATTTTCTTTTGGGTATACTAAATATTTAGCAGACCCAAGTAGATTTTCATTTGGGTATGCTAAATATTTAGCAGACCCAAATCAAACCGCATTGGAAAAACGAAAATCGGACTTTGCAAAAACAATGATCCGTAACGAAACAAAACATTTCTAATGGAGACCTAGTGTTACAATGACCTCATCATCATCATCATCATCATCATTCGGTTTTGACACAACGAAGGCGTGAATTTGACCGGTGATGGGTGACCTTGTATGAATCTTCTTCCCACTCCAAGAGTCACTCAAGAACCGGTTGATTAGTTTTCTTTTGGCGTGTCAAACTGTATTGTGAAATGGTTTTGATGCGGAGGTGTTAATTTGGGTTGGTTTGAATTGAACAGAAACCGTTAGAGGCTGCGGTAATTTTACCGTAAGTACAGATAATCAAATTTACAGTATCCAAGGGATCACAAGCCAGAAACTAGAGGAAAACCACCAAGCCCAAAATGTTTGGCAGTTCATACAAAATATAACCAAACCGTTCGAGTCAAAAGTCAACAACTGTTTGTGCAAATCCAAATCCACCGTAATCCTACAGTAATCCGAACAAACAAAAAACCACCTGACACCAAAACATGAATAAAAACGGCAAAAAAGATGAACATACAAATTGACTTCGTCCCCCCATAATAACTGTGTTCCCAGTCGTCTGCGTCTCTCACTCTCTCGTGCTCTCTCGTCGAAGATTTTCCCAGTGAACCGGTCATTTTTTGGTTGGAATAGGAGAGAGGAGCGGCGGAAAGGAATAGGGGGGGGGGGCAATGAATCGTCGACAGTTACGCTACACTTGTTTTGCATTCGAACAACAACTACACTCAGATACAACTCTTCCCTATTTTTTCCACAATTTGAAAAGAATCAAAAATGGAAGAAAATGGGGGAGGAGACGGAGGTTGATTAGGGCTAATTGAAGTTGTAGGGAGGGAGGAAATGGAAAAAAATGGAACAGGTAGTAGTGGTAGTGGAAATTAATTTTGGTTGATTGACGATTGAAGAATTAGAAAATAGGAATTAGACATGAGAACATGACTAATCGGGAAGTAGAATTTCAGATTTTTTTCTTTCCTAAAACTGAAACTCAAAAATTTCCAAAAAGGCATTGAATCGAGGCAATGTCTTGTTTGCCAGTCCTCATAGTCCACTTACACGTACAAATACATACAACAAAACTATGTATTACCCGCCAACAACCCCACTTTGTCCAAAAAAGTACATAATTCCTCCTCATACTGTCTCGTCTTTTCCACCTCAATACTGTATATTTAATCGGCAGTGAAAGTCGGCCGCCCGTGACCGATTGTCGCGGCGGACAATAGCCCAAGAGGGGCGCGAGAATGGTTTGATTTTGTCGAGTACTAAACTTTTTGTGCGCCAGAATGGTTGTGGTGTAACTCAGTGATCACTTCCGAACCACTGAAAATGTTGCGAAATTGTGGTCTGACTTTGGTATGGTACGCTAAGGGTTTAGCAGGCTTAAAAGAGTACCATCTTGAGTATGCTAAACATTTAGCAGACCCAAGTTGATTTTCGTTTGGGTATGTTGGGTATGCTATGCTAAAGTTTGGGTATGCTAAATATTTAGCAGACCAACGCGCATTAGAGCAATATAATCGGGCAGTACACTACAAACAAAATCAACTGCAAAACACAATATTTCTGGAAAAAACACCATATATGGTACCGTACCCCTCGACATGTCACATGCCTGCCACAGAAAACCAGGAACGAAATCGAAATCGTGGGTAATTTGCTGGCGATTGTTTATGGGTGTTGCAAAACACAATGACCGCCAAATTGGGAAGAATTTGTCGCATTTTGTTTCTTCCGAAAATTTCTTTTTTGAGAAATGGAAATGAGGGAGGAATTGGTATGTTTGTGTTGTGCTTACTTCCTTTTGTTTCATCGGGAGGTGGAAGTGTAAGGGGTGTGGTACATATTGAGGTGGGAATTCTTGATTTTCCGATTTTCCCACCTGTAAAGGTCATTTGGTAATTGGAAAATGTTTCGTGATTGGTTTTTGATGTTTTTTTACGTAATTTTTCACATGATAAATTTGGACGGAATCAGGACGACGCGACAAGTTGGTTACAATTTTGAGGGAGTCTCCCAAGTTGGCTAAAAAAATCACTCCACACCGTAAATCGACACTGCTCGTAAATCGGTCTTAATCCAAATTTTGCCAAGTAAAAACTGCGCTAGATTCTAGAGTCGTAACTTGCTAAATTTTCAAGCAATTTTGAAAAATTGAGTCAAAGTTTTAAGAAACTCATTGTAACACCTATCAAGTTACATACACCTAAACGAAACCAAACGAGCTCTTCAAAATTCATGATCGTCATAAAAAAGTAGTCATGTATGTAAGCGGGGGATTGTTATCATCCCCCTCCCCCAATTCTGCTGTAAAGTAATTGAGAATCGAGGGGCACATGTGATGTGCTCTCACCGACCGCTTCGCTTGATTAATGGCGCTTCTGTATATTTTTTTTGAACGGACGGCCCCGAGCCTTTCACCACCACCACTTGTTTTGAGGGTACGGGCGGCTCTTAAATGTACCCAGATGTACGGGTTTTCGGGAAGCGATGACTGGAAGAAAATAAAGGAATTCATGAGGAGTTCAAAATTCTGATCAGATAAATATAAACAGGAGAATTCAGAATAACACTATTCAGGAAACAACAAAGAAAGAAGTAATTCTGGGACCCTAGGGAAATTTGAAGAAGAGGGGGGGGGGAGAGGTTTGACTGAAAAACAATTATTTTATAGATACATATTTACTCATTTAAATATGTTTTTGTTTTTTGTCTAGAAGCGACAATTGAGTTTTGAGAGAAAGGTGGAAATATGTCAATGATATTCCAGCTGTTTTTCTATAGAGTTGGGGCTTAAGGTTTTCAGAAAGTAGGAGACCAAAATTTTGCAAACAGAAAAATTCAAAAAAAAATCCAGAAGATATCCAGAAGATCGTCCATGCTGTCTCAACTCAAACCCCCCTCCCCTGCGTCAAATGAAACGTTAAGGACCAGAAGAAGAAGAAGAGCAAGACACAAAAAGCTCAAGACGACCGGATAACAACACGAGAGTCCGGACGCCAAAAGGCATCAGGCTCACTGAGCACACGTGATGAACGAAGAGGAATCGAATGAAGGAATGATTTTCAAAAAACACCGCGGAATGCAAAAGCGGAGAGGGCGGAGCCTACAGGACATCCCCTCTTTCGAAAAGACTCTACGTCTCTGCTCTCTAAGCATACGCCCGATTTTTAAAAGTTGCGTGGCGTTAGTGGAAGCAGAGAGAGTGTATGATTGAAGGAGACGCTTCTTTGCCTCGGGGTAGGGAGGAATCTTTGAAAGTGAGCTGTATGGGGAGAGAGAGGAGACGCAGAAATGGGGGCGAGAGAGAGAGAGAATGGGAGCGAGGATAAGGGCCACTTCACACCTTGGATAGGGAAATTTTTGAAGGTTGAAGTTAAAATTGAGGAATTACTGTGGGGAAGTTTTGAAGAACGTAATTTTTTTAGAGAAAATCCCATTTGGGTCTGCTAAATATTTAGCAGACCAAAATTTTTGGTATGCTAAACTTTTAGTAGACCCATCTAGCTAGTTCTTCCAGCTTCTCCCATAATAATTTTTTAAAAAACAATTGCTCTTGACCATCATGTCATAACACGTATTGATTTTCTGATCTTTTGATCTTTTGATCTTGATCTTGGTCTTGATCTTTTGATACCTCTCTACAAAAATTTGGCATTTTTTGCTCGAACTCAATCAAGATTTGAACAGTAATACAAATTTTATGTAAATGACCAAAAACCATTTGCTTTTTGAAAATCATAAGCCGAGAGAACTGAGGGTTAGAGAAAGCGAAAATTTGCATAGAAATGTGTTTTTTGATAAACAAAATTGTAGTTGAATGTGGTTGAATGTGTGCGGTTGAACTGGAGAATAAGTAGGAAATGAGAAATGGAACAGGGACATGGAGATTTGGATATGGACACGACAAAACAATCAAATGATAACCTCACAGCGAGAATTGAGCTCTGAGCACCCTCTCTCTGGCCCCATTTACTACAATCCGTGATAACAAGCCTAATTTTTTTTTTTTTTGTCGTTTTTTGACGCAATTACATAAATAAAAAAATACCGATAAAAATGGTGAAGTTACAAGTGAGTTTGGAGAAGAATTGGTGGAAAATTTGAAATTTAGGTGAAAATTGATATAAATCCTCTATTTGGGTCTGCTAAATATTTAGCAGACATAACGAATAATCATTTTGGGTATGCTAAAATTGGATATTTTCATTTCTACTTTGCAAAAACAGAATCATAATCTGATCTCTGCTTGTGGTGACTTTTAAAAGTCATGAATCGCAGCTTTTGAATTCCTGAAATTCCCTTCTCCTCGACTCAAATCCCATTTCTCTTGTTTTTCATTTTGATAAAAGCATTTCCCAGCGACACATAACACACATACGAACGGAATGAATGAAATGATTTTTAAAAGTCGCTGTCGTCGAGTCGGCGTCTTTTGATGACGGCGCAAGCTGTCCAAAGCAAACAAACATTGAAGGAAAGGAATTGGAAAAAAAGAACGGACGGATCGAATTTTTTTTAGAAAATAGTATAAAATGAAATAAGTGTACCTAGGTGACTGAAAGTTGACACTGAAGGTGTCAAAGAAATGAAAACGGAACTAGACAAAATGTGTGACAAGTGGAAACCAAAGACTGTCTCTCTGGGGCTGGGGCCGATAAACAAGTTCTATCACACCAGCCATTCCACTGATAAGGTGGTGATAAATGACCACTGATAAGTTTGGTATTCAAGTGAAGTGATAAAATGATGATAGGCTACTTGATAAGAGCCAATTTATTGCTTATCAGTAAGCTGTTATCATAGCACTCGACACTTTTCAGTTTTTATCAAACTTCCAAGTGGTGCGATTTTTTAGGGATGCCTTTTTAGATTGGCATTCTTTTTGAAGATTTACTGGCAAGAATTTGAGACTGCGTTGTTCAAATGTCTGAAAACTCACTTATAATCTTCTCATCTTTAACTAACAGACCTTCAACGGACAGAATTCCGAATTATGTGGACACCCTTTAGCCAGATGGGTTATAACATGGTAGGTGTGATGGAAGGCACTGTGGAAGAGCACCTTAACTCGCAAAGAAATATGTTTATCTGTTCTCAATATTTCTTATCACTTACTCTAACACTAGGCCCTCCATTTTTTAGATTCCACAGTTCCACGGCTACGGAAGCGGTATAGTGGGGCATTCCTCCCTCAATGACCTTCTCCTCGTCACCAAAAGTGGTTAAGAAGGCGTAGACAGTGGTGTCGTGCTGGAAAATGGACGTGGAGAACGAAAAACTTAGCATGCCAGAATTTGGGTCTGCTAAACATTTAGCATACCCAAGAGTAAATTGATTTGGGTCTGCTAATTGTTTAGCATACCCAATCGAAAACCAACTTGGGCCTGCTAAATATTTAGAATAACCAAGAGGAAAATGCTTTGGGTCTGCTAAATGTTTAGCATACCCACACAAAAATCAATTTGGGTCTGCTAAATATTTAGCATACCCACCCAAAAATCAATTTGGGTCTGCTAAATATTTAGCATACCCACCCAAAAATCAACTTGGGTCTGCTAAATATTTAGCATACCCACCCAAAAATCAATTTGGGTCTGCTAAATATTTAGCTTACCCAAATTTCAGTATACCAAAACTAACCGCGCTATACGCATGATACTTAAGCTTCCCAATCCAATTACACTCCTCTCCCTGATTATCTTTTTCACGACAGGAGAGTTTCTGCTTCATCTTGTCGATCATAGTGGATAGAAGAGGTCCTGAATCAAATAAAGTAAAAAGTTTCACAGAGCTACAGTAACCCACCTCCCCGGAGTCTGATGAGTTCTGGAACATATGGATCTCCAATACCGAAAAGGAACCTAGTCGAAACTTGGGACAGATTTCGCAACTTGATTTCCACGTCATCAGTGATCCAATCTGGTTGAGACATGTTGTAGAGTTTCTGAAAGAGATCAAAAAGTCAGAAGATCAAAAGATCAATTTGATTGTAATTTTGTAGGTTAATACCTCAATGAAATGCACGTCATTGACCAAATAGATCTCTGGCATGATCACTTTCTTTCCGGATTTCTCAGAGACAAAATCTAGAAATTCTTGATTTTCAGCGACAAATTTCTGGAATCCAGATCCAGTATAGATGTCCCGAGTGAGCTCCTCAGCGCGGGGACATGGTGCAAACACGTTTCCGATCTGGAATGGAATACTTCAAAATATTTTTAAATTTTCGATTAAAAATAACCGGATCATCCTTCTCCGCTACCGTATGCACTGGAATTGGAGTCCAACCTTTTGGCCATCTGAAAAAGTATTTTCTGACGTTGTTTCCGTCCTTATGGTCCTTTTTGATACCTATGAGTGTCCGGATAGTCCTGTCCTCTATTACCATTTTCGAACATTCCTGCAATGTTAGACAGGGCTGATACCAAGGTTCTATTTACGTCGGTAGAGCGGATGTACACCTAGAAGGATACAATGATGGTGATAATGATAAAAATTGTCTAAAAATACCTCCTTAGAGTTATAAGAAGAGCTGAGAAGTGGGTTAGTGGTATTGATGTATTTTTTGTAGAGAAGTCGACCAAGGGCGTATTGTTGGAGCATGCCGAGCTGGAAGTTCAAAAAGTTTTCACCAAAACTTCAGCATTTCCAAACGGGGAGTTTACCTGCGTCAGCTCTCCCCAGCCATTCGGCCAAGCATCTTCCTTATGAATATCTGTGGGGTAAGTGCCTGTTGGAGCACGATCTCCGTGTCTCCAGACCTGAATTGGTCAATTTTTGGTCACTTTCAATTTCCATTGAACTTACAACTTGAGAAAGAAGAAGTTCATCTCCTGGGACCAACTTGCGTTTTTTGATTTCTCGAGGACGGTGAATTGGGATGTGCTGCTCGGCCGAGATCACTTCCTGGAAACATGTCTATGTATTTTGACTTTTATCTCAGTAACGGTAAGTGATATCAAAATACTGTCAGCTAGAGAATTGTAGCCCTTGATAATATGCGTATTTTTGTAGTTAATTATTTTTTGATATCTCTTATCGTTACGGAGATATGTACATGTAAAATACATGGTACATACATACTTGAAAAAATGAAATGTTTATACTTACCGGATCTGCGTGTGAATTTTCAATTTCCTGATGCTCCTGGCAATGGATTACTGTAGGAAACGCAATAATACTGAAAAGGAGGTATGGTGTTAACCACATTTTTCTGAAAATTTTAAATTCTTAAATTTTTTTTTAATTCAAGAGAATCCCAAAAAACCTTCCGGAAAATTTGAAACTCCAGAAGCCCAGAAAATGAAAAAATTGATAGGCCTCAAAGAGATCTTATCAGTGATAAGAAAAGTGTCCCCGAATGTCGCCGGCTCCTTGGCTTTTATATTACACAATTTCCGCCGATAGATGAGGTCATTTGGAGACGCAGACATGGTGATAAGAACATGTGTTATCAGTAGAATTCATTGTTTTAGAGGGGGGAGGGAACTTGGGATGAACATTTTTATTTTTTCTTTAAATTTAAGTTTCAATTTGACATCAAATTCCACTTGGACATGGTCCGATACGATAGTTGTTCGGCAGAAGGTGCGAGTACTGCAACAAAAAAATTTTACTCTGCTAAAAATATTTTTTCCTTTAAATTACCGTAACCACTGGACAAAACCTCATCGCCAAGTTGGAGTACGGTAGTTCTGGAATTTTCTGAAACAAAGAAAGTATACAATGACTCATAAACTTCTTTCCCTTTTCTGACTTATACCTTAACACCATTATCAGCGTCCCGAGTGGGTGTTTGATAAAAATGATGACGTGGTGCATCACAATCTTTATCAGTGATTCGTACGTGTTTAGAATCGAACAAATAGCACATCTAATGGAAATAATATTTTCTTTGTACATATTTAGTAAAGTTCGCGTGAAATTGACTCACATTCTTGTGATTTTTGGTGCAAAACTGTCCAATTTTCAAGTTGGGGTTCTTTTTTTCGGTGGATTCGATGAATTCCCAACAGGATTTTTGCAAGAACTCACATCCAAAGTGCTTTCCGAACGAGTATTGGGAGGCTTCTGGATGGATGAAGGTCCGGTTTACATGGTACCATTGTCTGGAAGTCAAGGTGTTTAGAAATGAGTTGGAGACCAAAAGGGTATAGTAAGCCGGAATAATTTGCGTAAGTACAGATTTGTATTTCAAAATCAGCTTCGTTTACCATGAATAAGCGGAAAAATCAAAAGAAACACTGAAAAAACGGCTTCGGGACAATTCGCAGTCAATTTCTCACGAATTTTCAGGGAAATGGTAATTTTCTACAGATTATCAATTATTTTTCGAAAAGAATGAATATCGGAGCCCACAAAACGCAGGAATCTCTCCAAAAACGCAGAAAATGAGCGGAATCGATTCACAGAAACTGATCTCCGCGAGACCGATAAACACAGCGCAAATGAAGCGAGCGGAGTGGGAGGGGGACTAGAGGGACTTGAAACGGGGTAATTGCTGTATTTTTAATTTTTTTTTTTCGTTTTTGCTGTATTTCTATTTTCTGCCCAAGGAAAATATCTAGAAATGCGTCAAAGCCTTGTCCAAAGTACCTCCATAGAGGTGACATCGTCGCTTGACGAAATTTTTGCAGTTTTCGACACTTCTACAGCGACGATTTTGTCTCTATATAGGCAACTTTGGATAACGCATCAAAATTCTATTGAAAAATCTTCCAAATCTCCCAGAAAAAGTGCAAATTTGGTCATAGCTCACCTCTTTCCATTGAATGTTCTCTCAATGATTCCCATTGAAATCCAACTGAAAATATTCCCGGAAGACTCCAAATCACTTGTCATCAACTCGTTCTTAAAGGAGCCTCTATTTTTCTAAATTTAAAATATCCAAAAATTTCAATTCAACTCACCCCAAACACGTACTCATTCAAGTGATGTTTCCTGGGTCCATCTGCCTCAACTCCCATCAAATTATCACAATTGAAATGCGATTTCACTGATTTCAACGCAAGATCATCGAAATCCAAGTAGTGCCGCACAGCCATTTGTGTTCCTCGTGGCGTTTTCCATTTGTAGTTTTCCGATGGCTTGTGGGATTTCTTGGTTTTATCAATGATAAGGCCGTAGCCCATTCCATGGAGAATTTCGTGGCGGAAGAGGTCGTAGAGGGGTAGGTTTGGCGAATCCCGTGGGCAAATGGACATGGTGGCGAGAGGGGGTCTGGAGGAAGTCGATATGGGGGACAGGGATTTCGCGGGAGTATTGGTTTGTTGGTCAAGAGCGATTTACGCGCGCGAAATGTTTGAATCGCCTCGTAAATCTCCCCTAGCTCATTTTTTCTAAATTCACCTTGTATCCGCCCAAAATCCAAGCGGTAGCGCTTCTGCCAACAAATTCGGATCCGATTCACACTCTTTTGGATCTTTTGCCACTACGAACACCAGAAAATCGGCGAAATCCAGCAATTTTTGCATATTTTGACTCTTGAACCCGATATTGACCCGTTTTTCCGGCGTCTGAATCAGAATTCTTTACAATTTGTTGATTGAGATGTATATTTCAGACTGTGAGCGGTACCTGCACAAAAACCGTCGTGAACTTTTGATACTCTGGAATTCGATCCGTCACATTTTGAATTTTAACGGAGAAGCTCAACTTTTCGACGAGGAACGCGTTCTCGAACCACTTCAAAGCACGTTGGAGCTCGGACTGCAAAGATTACGGTACGCTACGTAGGTAACAGTTTTTCGGTTTATGATTCGGTTATTAGATCCCCAGGAATTAAAACTATGCGTTGACGCGACGATAATGATCTTCATCCTTCAGTTCTCCCTCCTTCCAAAAACCTCCAAAACCAGTATGTAGAAACCAAACCAGTTCTCGTTCCTCCCTATGTTCTCTTATCAGTCTATCAGTCAGTGATAACTTGGAACTGGGAACTGACAATGAGAAAAGAAACCAGTCACCCCTAGGGACTGATAACAAACCTGCATGGCAGTTGGAAGGGCGCCGTATCCACTGATCGTCGCGATTTTCATCGGGTGAAGCAGTGGAGTTGCTCTGGGTATTATAAGGACAAATATGAAGAGGTAAGGAGGTGGCATTTTGGTAAGAAAGTGATATGGATACTGATGGCGGAAACTGAGAACTGTTCGGGAGGGGTGGATGTTTGATGATATCACTATGGGAATCAAAACAAAAGACTATGCAAAGGTTGATCAAAAAAGTGTTTATTTCTGAAAGACGAAAAAAGTCGGCAAAGACGACAAAGAAATGGCACACCACACGAGATATCTCTCTAATATC
>LR583555.1:0-21015 GCA_900536345.3 Caenorhabditis sp. 39 LS-2015 | reverse complement strand
CTTTAAATTTTCGGTTAACTGAATTCGTATTTTTCCTTTTCCTCTCTAATTTATTCAATGTATTCTCCCATCTATCCGTCCCCGGTAGTAATCGTCCATTACTGCGGTTTTTATTGAAACAATGAACTTTTCTATGTTTGAATCCCTTTTTTTCGGTAAAATTTGTGAAAGTACTCGTTTTGCCCTCGAGCTCTATCTCTAATCCTATATGACTGAATATTTTCTTAAAAATTATCTTCCAGGGCGTTCTAGTTGAATATGGTCGGGACACCAAAGTGAGTGGAGAACAATCAGACACACGACATTGGATTTACGCGTCTTTTGATTTCCAGGCATGATTGGTACCAATCGGACACCGAGGTCGTTCTGACTATCCTGAAACGAAGAGTTCCCCTTGAAGAATGCCGTTTTACGATTTCGGAAGACAATGTCTTGAACGTTAAACAAGGGGACGAAGTTCTCTTCGAAGGAGACCTATTTAATGGTGTGAAGACAGACGACGTGACGGTCAAATGCACCCCGGCAAAGGTAAGGCAGATGTGGGTCTGTATGAGGAATGAGCGGATGGTGTAGTGGAGGAGGCCCATTGTTAGTAGGCAATGGGGAAGAGTTCGATACTCAGGACAGGATGATGAGTCACTCGCAGAGTGACAATAAGCCGAGTGTTAGCGGTTATCCGTGATGATCATTCCCTCAAAAAGCGATCTATGTGATCTGACTGTCCTGTTCATTTTCCATTTTGAATTAAAATATATTTAAATCCTTGTAAATTGTATTTAGGTCGAAATCCGGCTTCCAAAGATTGCTCGCGGTGAACGTTGGCTGTCTCTCCTGAAAGGCGGACAAGGAGCTCCCCAGCTGTCCAGTTTTCCAACAACTCCAGTCGCCTCCAGTTCAACAACGACAACCAAAAAGAATTGGGATGCGATTGAGAAACAAGCGATTAAAGATGAAGAAAATGAGCAATTGGAGGGAGATGCGGCAGTCAACAAAACATTCCGTCAAATTTTTGAAAACGGCAATGATGATATCAAGAAGGCTATGATGAAGAGCTACAGGTAAACAACTTGGCATTATCTCTAAAATTAAAGTAAAAGGATTGCAGTGAATCAGGAGGAACGGTGCTTTCGACAAACTGGGAAGATATCAAACAGAAGAAGGTCGATGTCCAGCCACCAGCATGTATGGAATACAAAAAATTTGAAAATTAAAAATGTATCACTTTTGTTTATTAGTAAATTGATGTTTTCATGTTTTCATTGAATTATTTCTATGTACAACTCAGAATCGAATGTCTTCAATGTCACCGTCGGACTCCTGAGTTGGTTGCCGCTTCACAGGCGATTTGGGCTGTTCTGACACGTACAACCTCTCGTAATCATGGTTAGGCTCTGGATCTGATGGATCGAGGGAAGGAGATTTGAGTGGCGAAGCGAATACTTCTGTCAATGAAGGTCGCTTTTTCCTACTCATCTCTCCTCGGATCGTGTTAATTGTCTCAGTCTTTGCTACCGTCCCTGCAATGTTCTTGATCCACTGCTCAGTTTCCGCCTTTTCCTGGCTCCATCTTTGCTGAACTTGCTCCTAGAAAAGACGAGATTGTTATATGTTTTCAACTGTCGACTGACCTGAATGAAGCACTCAAAGTCCTCCGCGTGCTTCCTCATATCATCTATTGTCATTCCCGCCAGTTCGGGATCTTCAACAGAAACTGATTGCACTTCTGTGAATCCCAAGCATGTTTCCTCCGGAAGAACAATGGCGCATTGCACATGGGACATAGTCAGCGGAACCGGCGGGGCTCTGGTCGGTGGAGGCGGTGTCCTTTCGTCTCCCAATCTGATTTCCACATTGCACTGAGCAGAACTGGAACCGGGAAGCTGGACTCCCGGGGAGAATGTGATCGTGTCGTACTTGTGACTTCCCTGCGGTTGCAATCCCGTCTCGGAACGATTCCGAGTGTTCGTGGGGATCGGCGGAGAGAAGAGATGCTCGACACTGGTCCACTGAAATGACAGCTGATCTTCACGAAGTACTGATCAGTCTACTTACCTTGTAAGCAGACGACTGGTCTGGCGAGGAACTGTTTTGAGGGTATTCGAACTGATAGAGTGCGGGATTCCGTTGTTGTTGATGATGCTTAGTCGAGAAGCCGGGTGGCAGGCTTCTGTATGCGGAGGGAGAGACGCCGACAGGAGACTGGGGGACGGGCGGCTCGAGCTCTGCAATTGACAAATGAGTCACACGGTGGCGTTGAACTGTTGTCCCAAACAGAAACACTTTGCTTTGTTCGACTTTTAGTTTGTGAAAAGCAATAAGCCGATTAATTCGTTCAGGAATTCAATCAGTCTCGTTGATCTTCAACTGACCTGGAGCGGAACGATTGCTGCTCAAAGGGGCGAGATACTGCTGTCCGGGAGGAGAAGACGGGGAAATGGAAGCGGAAGAAGAAGAAGGAGCAGGCGGTCGAGGGGGCGCGTGTTGGGGAACTGCGACCACGTCGAGATCTCGTTTGTCGAGGATTCCGATGACTCTGGAAACATAGAGAAGGGTTTGCGAGAGAAGAGAGAGGGAACCAACTTATCATCTTCCATTATCAGAATGAAGTCTCCTTCAGTTCTAACCAGTTTATGTTTCGAATAGATCAAATTGCTGGGCCTCGAAATCTCGACTGCCTGTTGCGGACTCGTCGCCGCCGCTGCCGTCTTCTTCTTTACAAACTTCATCATAGTCCTGAAGACGGAAGCGAGCATTCGATGTTGTAATAAAAGTATGAGAGCACAAGAGGAACGTACGATTTGGTTACTACAAATGAGAGAACTACTATTAAAAGCGCTCCGTCGAAAATACTAAAGCGGAACTTGTGACCAATAAATAGATTGATAAAAAAAGGGGAATGCGAAAAGCAAGTGAAGAGGAAGGAATGTGAAAAGGGGAGCCGTATTGATTGGGTTTCATGACACACCCAATTTCAGTGATTATGGGAGCAGTCCTTATCAGTTCAGTTCAAGAATGCAAACTAGACCGATTCGTTCTTTCCCGATGGTTCTGGGAAATAACTTTGACGTGAAATAACAATAACTTGGCATTTCCCATGTTACCCACTGTCACGATGACCCAAGAGAGATAAGATCTCGTATAAAAACGAGCATCTTCTTCTTGTTTGGATTGTATATCGCCAAATATCCGCACGAAATCGTCTGTCCAATCGCTCAAAAAACGAAGAGAACGGCAGAATGGGTTCGGAAAAGATGATCGAGGTTCAAATCGACATGGACGAAGGAGAGCCTCTCGGCGCCACTCCGAACGACAAACTTGTCATCATCAAGATCCAACCGGGAACCGTTTCTGAAGGAAAACTCAGAGTTTGTTCGCTCACGCTTTATAATATGAACACTATTTCTTTTTTTAGATCGGAGATCAAGTGAAGAAGGTGAACAATGTCGACTGCAAGGATTCCAACGACTTCTTCCGCGCCCTGCGGTTCGCTGCTCCAACCGCCCGCATTCTTGTCGTTCGTGATGAGAAGAAGGCTGAAGAACTAGAGGCGAGAGTCCACATTCCAGAGGATCGTGCCAAGATTATCCAGAGACGCGAGGGGTACATTTACGAGTTGGCCACCCTCGTCTGGGCCCAGAACGGACCAAAACTCGGACTCGGAATCAAGCATTTCCAGAATCGTGTGCTCGTTTCTCGTGTTGACCCGGGATCGATTGCTGAAAAGTGTCTAGTTGTCGGAGATCACTTGTGTGATGTGGACAGTATTCCCGTCACTGACAAGGACGTCACCAGAGATCTTCTCGTCAAGAACATTCAGGAGAAGGGAAAAGTGACATTCGTTGTCGAGCGTCCCGACTCGATTGATGCTAAGCAGTGGGCCAAACAGGCTCTGGCTGCCAATGTTCGTTCAACTGTTTTATGTTGTTCGGTTACAGTGTTCCTTTCCAGATGATGCAGCCACCATCGGTTCAGATGAATGACGACGTTCGATCCATCGCCTCTGCGTATCGCCAGGCACTCCCTGGTCTGAAACCGCCAGCGAAGAGTGCCATGTCAACCGGAGCGCCGAGTGCTCGACGTGTTCAGATCATCGAGAAGACTACGACTCACGAAATTGGACATGATCACGAGGGAAAGGCTCTCCGCAAGGTGAAGTAAGGAGGAGAAGAAGGCCCGAGTGGAACGAATGCAAGCTAAAATATACCCTTTCTCTGCGTGAGAGGGCGACGAATCAAAGAGAAATAAAGATGCAACTATTTTATGTTTTGTCATGCTATGCTGGATATTTAGATGCGAGTCATATAGGCTCTTGCTCAATGATCACATTCCCCCCATCTGACCTCGGCACAGAAACTCACTACACGATTGTGTCACAAAATTTGTGACTATCGTCGACTGCGTCTCTGTCTTTCGCTCTGTATACACTCGGCAGAACAACACGGGCACACGTATAAAAGAGGGAAAGGGGAAGGCACGGATCACATTTGAGAAAGTCTCTCAGAATAGTGTAAAGGATTCAACTATGACTCGATTCGATGGAAAAGTTGCTATTATTACTGGTAAGTTTTCCCTCTTCGTTTTTCTAGAACTCATTCAAATAACAATATCTTGTAGGATCCTCTAATGGAATTGGAAGAGCTGCTGCAGTCCTCTTCGCGAAAGAAGGTGCCCAGGTGACAATCACTGGACGACATGCTCAGCGTCTCGAAGAGACCAGACAGCAGATCCTGGCTGCTGGAGTCGCCGAAGCCAACATCAATGCGGTCGTCGCTGATGTGACCACCACGGCTGGCCAGGATGAGATCATCAGCACAACTTTGTCGAAGTACGGAAAAATTGATATCCTCATCAACAATGCCGGAGCAGCCATTCCGGACGCGGAGGGAAAAACGGGAACTGCTCAGTCGATCGAAAGTTACGATGCTACTCTCAACTTGAACCTGAGAAGTGTCGTCGAATTGACGAAGAAGTTGGTCCCGTACTTGACCGTTACCAAGGGAGACATTGTCAACATCTCCAGCATTGCTTCCGGGCCTCGTTCAGTGAGTTATCAAGACTGGATAAATAGAAGAGTTCAGTGCCCACTTTTCAGACCCCCGATTTCCCATACTACTCGATAGCCAAGGCCGCCATTGACCAGTACACCCGCAACATTGCCATCGACCTCATTCAACATGGTATCCGTGTCAACTCGATCAGTCCTGGACTCGTCGCGACTGGCTTCGGATCGGCAATGGGAATGCCGGAAGAGGTGTCGAAGAAGTTCTACTCGACGATGGCCACCATGAAGGAATGTGTTCCTGCGGGAGTCATGGGACAGCCGAATGACATTGCCGAAGCGATCGCTTTCCTGGCCGACAGAAGGACATCCTCCTACATCATCGGCCATCAGCTCGTCGTCGACGGAGGAAGTTCTCTCGTCATGGGCCTGCATTGCCAAGACTTCGCAAAGCTCTTGAAATAATTGCACCCGTATTCTCATGCCACTCTATCGATCTTTTATTATTCAAAAACTGATAAAGTTCAGCTTCCCCCTGATAATTATTGAACTGAAAGGAAATTTGAGCTCGATCCGTGCTGCCACAAAGTAATGCAGCATCAGATGTTGTTTGATCATGTTCTGAACTTAACAGCCGGTTGAAACATGCTGTCTGAGAGGCACAAATTACATTTTGCACGCGAGCACTCTTGAACTCTTCGTGTTTCAAGTAGATCAAGATGAACTCGATAACACAATAACTTTAATTTTATAACATACAAGAATTTTTAAACATTCAACTTGAGATTTGCTAAGATGACGACTTTGTTGGTTGACTTTCTTCTGAATACCGGATAGGTCAGATAGAAGACCCAGGAGACGACGCAGCAGTCCAGGTCGTTTCCGAATGGTCGAAGAAGTATCGCAGTGTACGTGTATGCCGGTAGCAGTTGGGCGCAGACCTGAACAATCGGGAAGGTGACAGAACACTTTCCTGGATCAGATACCACAATCATTCCGTTTGACACATAAGAGAGGAGCATCGAGCACGTTGTCAGTGACAGGGAGTACTCGGTTCTGTGTGATCTGTGTGATCGCATCTGGCCGCTGAAGATGATTTTGTGTTGCAAGCAGGCAGTAAACATGCAAATCATACCTTAGGGAGGATTTCAGAGTGATCAACTTCACGAAGAGAATAACATTGTTAATCACCGACGCCGTCATCCAAAACATCGTGTTTCCGAGCAGGAAGAAGTTGTTTCGGAGCTGGAAAGCACGTATAGAAGATAAGGAAAGCATTATATGATGAGTAATACCCCAAACCAAGATCCCTGAAACATCAGCATCATAGCTCCGAACGTGTATGGCGGTCCCGGTTGGGTACAGTATCCCAGCGAAGGGATCAGGAAGAATGTGAACAGAGACGGGTAGAGGAATATCACAGGGATACCGATTTTCAGAATAGTTCGGTTTATCTATAAATTGTGATACTGAAGTTTTGTGAGGAATGATATCAGACTGATTCATGATAATTATAATGCCTCTGTGCTCCAACACGTCATCTTCGCTCACCTTCAAATGTCTTTGTGGATATTGAATGAGCACCAATCTCATCAGAGACACCAGGAATGGAAAGAGCATTGTGGCATAGTTGACATAGAATGTGATCGAATACAGTGCATTGATGTATCTGTTCGGCTGAACACTGGCACACCAACTGGTGAACATTCCGGTAGTTGGGAGACGGAGATGGAAGAAGTCGAGAACGAAGAACAGAAGATACTGGAAGAAAGATTTCCGGCATGTCCCTATGACTTCTATTCAGTTTACCGTGAAAATTGAAAGGACGATCGCCAGGAACAGATGTACGTTCACATATTTCTCCTTTACCGCAAAGGATAGTTTGACACAAATTCGGATTATGATCAACAGAGTGATTGGCATATAGAACAGAGGAACGAACAGAAGAAACATGGGCAGGGTAAAGAAGGAGTACTCGAAGTTGATGTAGGTCTCGTTTCCATGAATTCCTACGACTTTATTGCCCAACGGAGGTGCCGTGGGCAATTCCGTCATGATTTGAAAGGGAATGGGGAGCAAGAAGAATCAGATGAAGAGACTGGTAGAGCCGGCCAAGAGTGCTGAGAATTGCATGGTTGTGGTTGTTATCTACTCCTTGGCCGATAAGTAATGACCGGTTTGAGCGTGTTGTCTGAGTGCTACCGACCACAATTTGCACCTCAAACTTATTTTTGGAAACTGGAATCTGAGATCTCACAGTTTCAAAGTACCTTTTACTTCCTCTGTCTCGGATGTCCGAAGTGTAGTTGACTCATGGATTTGTGGTGTTGAAGTGAAAACGTTTGTTGTCATTGAATTTAATAGTTACACTTTGCACTTTTGAAAACCAACATTTATCAAGCATTCAATTTAATATTGTGTACCACCATGATTTTATTGATGACAACTTTCTGTCGGAAAATGGGATAAGTGAGGTAGAAGACCCAGGAGACGACACACAAGTCGAGATCGTTGCCGAACGGTCGAAGCATTATGGCAGTGTACATGTAACTGGGAAAGAGTTGGGCACAGATCTGGAATGGATCAACTTTTGAGAAGGAAAACTGTAGTAACATGCCACAATCATTCCATTCGAAGTATAGGACAACAGCATTGAAAATGTGGTCAGGGTCAATGAAACTTCAGCTTTATGTGACTTTTGAGATTGGGTTAGGGTACTAAAAGTGATCATTACGAAAAAAAAATGGATTCATGGTACCCTCGAGATGTTTTCCAAATTATCAGTTTAACTAGAAGAACAAGATTGTTGATCACCGATGCGCTCATCCAGAACATGGTGTTTCCCAGAAGGAAAAAGTTGTTGCGAAGCTGCAACGTTTAACTGGATTATTTAAATTCAAACTGGACAATCATATACCCCGAACCATGTTCCTTCAAAATCAATCATAAGAGCTCCAAACTGGTATGGAGATCTCGGTTGGACACAGAATCCAAGGGAGGGAATCATGAAGAAGGTGAACAGAGATGGGTAGAGAAACATCATCGGGAGAACGACTTTGAGCAGCTTTCCGTTGATCTGAGAACATTGAGTTGTTACCTCAATCAGAGCATAGCAACTCATTACTCTGGTATGTCTTTGGGGAAACTGTATCAGGATAAGTCTCATCGTAGAAACGAGAAATGGAAAGAGCATTGTGGCATAGTTGACATAGAATGTGATGACATAGAGAGCATTGATGTATCTGTTCGGCTGAACACTGGCACACCAACTGGTGAGTATTCCGGTGGCCGGGAGACGGAGATGGAAAATGTCCAGAACGAAGAAGAGGAGATACTGGAACAACTCGTAGAGATTCTAGGGGAACGGCTTGAACATTACCATGAAGATGGAGATAGTGATCGCCAGAATCGAATGCTTGTTCACGTACTTTTTCTTTATTGCAAAAGCCAATTTGACACAAATTCTCAAAACGACTACCAATGTGATTGGTATATAAAGAAGAGGAAGAAGGAGAAGAAGCATTGGGAGGGTGAAGAAAGAGAACTCAAAGTTGATGTACGTCTCATTTCCATGGATTCCGTACAGTTGACTCAGCGGCGGAGATGTTGAGAGATTCGACATGATTCAGAAGAGCAGAAGGAAGACTAGAGAGAGAGAAACCAGAAATCTTGGCTGAAGTGATCGAAAATTATGCATGATGTTTGTTATTCCGTCTATTTTGACAACTAATTACAGGTTGTTCATACTTTTCGTGTAATCGATCACAAATCTTTTGAAAATAAGTTATTGAAACGGGTTTATTCCAAGATTTGACAATATTGACAGACAAAAACAGGGAAATTAGGCACAGAGTCCCGAGCTGCTCTCGCAAGAAGTTCCGGATGGACAGGCCGAGCAAGCGGCTCCCTCCTTGTAGATTGGCTGGTTGAGCACGTTTCCTCTGAAAGATGCGGTTCTCGTTCCATTCCTTATCTATATTACACTCACTGAGCCTTGTACTGGCAAACAACAACAAGACGGTTCCATCCGTTCATCGTCGAATCCGGTCCACAGTTCTTCACACCGCATCCGAGAGATCCAGTCTTGGACCAAGCCATCTGAGTTGCATGTCCGATTCCAGTGTTGAATGTGGCCACGTCCAAAGTGTTCGATGTCCATCCGTAGTCTTGGAACTCTTGTTCCCATGAGTTACTGGCTGGCACTCCCTGAAGTTTTTATATTATTTTTTGTTTGAAGGTTTTTTGTGACTTACATAGGAATCAGTGGCTCCGAGAGACCCGCTGCTCCACGACCAGTACAGGTTCTCTCCGAGTCCAGGAGCTCCAGAGTGATCATCCGGGCAGGTGTTGGCAAAGTTTTGGGCAGAGGTGGCAATCGAAGAGTCCCATTTCATTTTGAGCAGATCGGCTCCAGCTGGCTTGGTTTTTCCCTGGGCCACATAAGTTCCTTTGGCGATTTTCGAGCGCAGAGTGTTGTGTGCAGCGACGATCGCTTGCTGGGTTGTCGCACTGAACTGGGCCATACAGCCGGCGACGAGAGCCAAGAGAACAAGAGAAGTGGAATGCATTGTGGCAGACAATGTTGGATTTCCATCGTTACTTGTTTCTTTTTATACCGAATATCTTTAGCTGATATCAGTTGAAAAGTTGAAAACAACGTCATCAAATAGCCACGTTGTCTTGAAAAACAATGGGGGACGCCCGCAATGAGCTGACTTTTGGCTCGACAAAACACAGACATTGTTTGTATGAACTAGTCAGACAATTGATAACCAATGATAATGATAAGCGGTTTGACGTAGAGCAGAGCACAGAGCCATAGTATCACTTGCTCGTAAAGTGTTGAAAAGGAATATGAAATGCGGATAATTTATTTGGTCACTGAAATGAGAAAGACAAGGAAACGGTGGATGAAGGCGTACAATGTGTACGTACTGGCAGACTGCTTAACTTGCAATCTATGGTTTAAGTTGAGCGGGAAAGGAATGAAATTCGGTTGATTATGGTCTCGAAGCGGCGAACTGCTGCTGCACTTGCTGCAGTTGTTGCTGCTGCTTCTGGTCGGCGGCGTCGGCGACTGCCTTCTCGAACAACCGTCCGATTTGCTCGTTCATGGGTCCTGAAACCAATTTTTAGTGATCCGAATATCAATTTGATTGGGTGCTAGGAACTGGATGCTCGGAGGACTACAGTGCAAAAGTTAGTAAAATCATTAACCAGGTGGGTAGCGGTGCATGGCAGATGTCGGATGGTGCAGGTGTTGATGATGATAGGGGATTTGGGCAGGTTGGTGTGGCACAATTGGTTGCGGCTGTGGGCCGTAGTTGAACTGAGTCACCGAACTTTCGGCGCTCTGTCGGACAGCCTTCATGCCACGATCAAGGCCTGAGAGTGCAATTATTTATTGGTGCTGGAGGTTTTCTGTCAGGTTCCGATTGACAAAAGTAGGCTTTTGTTTCCGAAACCCAACAAGTTAGATAGTGGTTAAAGTTTGAAGTGTAATGTGCTGAGCAACTTAATTCGGGGGGACTGTCAGAGAAAACAAAGCAAAAACAGAACCTTGTTGCGTCGTACCTGTCCTCAATTGCTGCCACGTGTTCTTCAATTGATTGCCCATCAGTCTGACGTCCTGATCGATGCCGGCCTCGTCCAAGCTAGCCTGAAATGTTTCAGTGAATATGATGCATCGATCAGAGACTTTGAGCTACCTTGAACTTGGCGACGACATCCTTGATAGCGGCCAGAAGTTCAGTGTTCGGCTGAAAACAGAGTTTACAAGGGAGAAGGTGAGAGTCGGCGATGCTATGATTGGGCATGTTCAAATGTTGCAAATAAATAATCATAATCATGGCTATTATTGTTTTGTAAATGTCACTAACTGATGCATGGAACATTCGCATTCTCATATCTACACGATCATTCTCTTATCACTATTTCTATATTTCAAATTTGTTTCTGAAACTGAACTGGGTCAAAGTATTACTTCTTTTGTTAGTAAAGAGGAAGACGACACTCCGGATGCACTTACACCATCAATGGCCTTCTGTAATCCCTTTGCAAACTTGTCAGTCTGCTTCTGAAAATTAGAGAGACACGATTAACCGAATACCCGCATACGGGGAACCCAAAAGATGTCAAAAAGAGACAGTAAGAAGGCAGGCAAAAGTAGAAGAGAGAGAGAGAGGGAGAGGAAGAAAGAAGTAGAAGCCCACCAAAAGATACTCGAGAAGTCGAAGGCCCTTGGGTCCCGAGTAGATCGACGTGGTCTTGTTGTTGGTTGCGGGCACGGTGACCACCTCGTCGACTGGTTCGGGTTTCTTGAAGCGGAGCGGCTTCCACTTGTGTCCGACGGAAATTGGTCTGAATGGGCCAATCGTCGATGCTCTTCGTTCGCTGAACGGATCGTGCTCGTTCGAGCCGGCCTTGTGCCGGCAAATATACCTTAAAGACGAAGGAATCTTTCCTTCAGATCCCTTCGATGTCGTCGTCGTTGTAGTCGTCGGCTCCTCAGTAGTCGTCGTGGTAGTTGCTGCGGTGGTGGTGGTGGTAGAAGGGGACTCGGTGGTAGAATCGGTAGAAGCAACAGTCTCAGTCACTTCCTCTTCTTCTTCAATCGACGGAAGTTCTGGAGCGGAGGTGGTGGTGACGGGTGGGCTAGTCGAAGAAACAGTGGTACTGGGTTCCGTGGGAGTAGTAGTAGAAGTGATGGGGTCCACCGTAGTAGTGGTGCTCGGCTTCCCCGCGTACTTTGGGGTCACCTTCTTCCACATTCTCCATCCCTTTCTAGTTCCGTGCGGCTTGAATGTTACTCGTGGTCTTCCAACAATTCTCCCATTAATAATGGTTGTCAGCCGTCCGGATGTGGTTGTTTCTTGTGGCTTTTCAGTGGTTGTGGTGGTCTTTGCAATGATGGTTGAGTAGATGCTCTTCAAGGATTTCGGCATCTTCTTGGTAGTTGTTGTTGGAGCCTGCGTGGTAGTTGTGGTAGTAGTGGTGGTGGTAGAAGTAGAGGAAGGAGTCATTGGAGTAGTTGACGCCAGAATGCGACCAATCTTGGTGGTCCATTGGCGGCGTTTGAGTAAAAGTTTATGATAGCGTTTGAGAGCCGAGTCGTAAGGCATCTGTAGAAATAAGAAGCGGATTATGGAGAAGGGAAAGGGGAAAATAGGATCTGATAGAATCCAGATCATACTTTCTGAGAGGGAGGGTGTGAGTGAAAGAAAGCGATAGAAGCGGTAGAAGTGCGATAGTGAGAGAAGCTAGAAACCAAAGACATGGGCCCATATAACTGAAAAGGAAGGAGGGGGAGTGAATCTCATTGTGTTTCTGATTTTTATGATAAAATCCGAAAAGTGTCTGCTTTTTTGTTACAAAAACACAATGATATTCAAAAAAGTTTATCAGATAATTACAGATTTACAGAAAGACAATCGAATTATCCGATAAAACTTGTCCGAGTGAGGGAACCAAGGGACCGGGGGGAGGAAATAGAGTAACCCATAAAATACATCATGCTCACCGAAAGTGATAACCGAGATATTCAATTTACTGTAATACTGATTGGTTTTGTCAATGTGACATACTTATTGAGGAACGAAAATGACTAGACTACTGGAAGGTGCGCTCTATCAGATCTACTTGGACCTATTCAGGAACATTGTCTTGAATGTTCCCCAGTCTACAAACTGATTAATGTAGTAGAACGCTTTCATCTGATCGTACCACTTGGAGAACTGATCTCTAGTCTGTTCATAAGGTGTCATGGCAATTAGCTTCTTGACGCCCCGAATCTCTTGGGGAAACTCTTGTGGATGTGGCGGGGCGAGCGTGGTGCGGATCACATTGTACGGACTGGCGCGTTTCGATGTGTACCACACCACGCGCCCCGGATGATGGTGTTGCGTTCTAGTGTAGGACGCCGGTGATGGTGTCGGTGGTGTGTGGTGGGTGTGCATCAACATGTGCCGCAACCTACTCACATCATTTCCGCCTGCTCCTCCGGCGGCTCCCGATGGGTATCGCCGGCTGGCTTGGAGGTTGCTCAGCGACGCTCCGGACGTCAATGCGTTCAAGTTCTCGTATGGCTGACGGTTTTGGAACGATGGGTAGCTGAAAGGCATCTCTGATTATGATTCAGACATCTAGTCTCGACTCACTTCGCGTACTGATTTGTCTGAATTCCAGGTCGCTCGTACGTCGGTTGCTCTTCTCTCCGTTGCTCGTACGTCGGCTCAATGCGCTCGTAGTACGATGGAGAAGCTTGCGGAAGTTGCTGAGCTCTCGAAGCGACTGGTTTCGCCATCTGATACCAAGCAGGGATCTGATCAATTGCATCTGGTTGAGCTGCTTGCACACTCTGAACTGCTGGTTGCTGTGCTGATCCGGTTCTCTGTTGCTGCACGTACTGTGCCGAGGATGCTCCGATGAGCAGAGATAGTACAAGTAGACTCCTGGAACAATGATCTTTCCATTTTTAGATCGAAAGGTGACAAGGTGTAAACACTTAGTGATCTCGTGCTCTTGACCTGTTCTGTTCCAAAATCCAGTTTCTAAAAGTGTGAGCACAAAAACAACATGCAGCCTCAGGTCGCACTTGAAACGGTGAAGCGCGGAAAAATCCTCGCATTTGGAAGGGAAAGATCTCAAGTGCGTTGACATGTTCGGTTCACATGCTTATCTTTGCTCTGGTCAGGAGCAAAGAAAACAGACATTTAGTGACCCGGGGAGGGAGGCCAAAAGCGCGAATATTTGTAGGATCCAACAAGAGATTTTCTTGGCAGAAACAGCAAACAAACTACGGTTTTGAAGTGGATACACCTATCCGGAGAGCAATAGTTCGCTTGCAAAAAATGTTGCGGTTGCAGTGCTCTGACGCTCAAAATGATACCCTTTCAGACAGTTTGATTTTCAAAACAGTTTCAAATTTTATGCACGTAAATGCAGTTTTCAATCTCAAAAACGACCATTAACTGAATTATCTATCTAGAGTTTGAAGTTTTGATAATGTCGGAAATATTCTAGGAACATTCTATAATTTTCCGTTCTACCAAAATCTGATATTGTTCCAGATGGTTTTGAGAAGTTTTGGACATAAAATACACATTGGTTATTCTTCGGGTACAAAATTGCTTGCTACTGAAGCTTTCGACTACTATTTTATTCAATCACTTGAAAACATTCCAAGAAACTGTTTGGATCAAAAGTGTCCGGTCAAACGGTTCAAATATTTTTCGGTTGAAGTGCAAACAAAGGGGAGCACGTTTTTGGTCTGTTTACCATGCTTTTTGGAACAGAGCAGAACCAAGAAAGAAGGAATTCATGGTTGCATTTAGTAGAAGAGTAATTTGATGATGGACTCACCTAATCATGATGTCAAATGAAATCGCCTGTCGCAGACACACAAACTCAAAGGAATGGAGTGCTAGTGACCGAAATCTGGGAGGAGAGGAAAGAGGAGGTGGTCAGTTTCTCAAGTGCTACGCAGTGCAGTGTCGCCAGAACTGATGCAGGAGATGGGCGGGTCAGAGTTGAGGAGGGACGGTGGGTCGAAACGAAACGAGACGGCAGAGAACCGAGCACTCAAGATCCTCGCTTTATCTCGCTCTTTCTCCGCGTTGCCGCCGCTTTTGTAGGCGACCGCGCGGTACGGCTGTCGCGCCGCAAGACGCCGACACGCAGAGCGCCGACGCGTCGTGAGCACTGCTTTTGGAAGCGCAAAAAACAGTTTGCTCGCCACGCTTTTCGCTTTCTTTCTTCCGAATCTGGAGGTAGGGGCCGATTGTGTCATCAGAAACAGACGGGACGTGGTGGCATATTGGGGAAGGAGGGGAAGGACAAAGCGATGATCCGTCCCGATTCGGAATTGCTTCATTGATGTTCAAATCGTTCTTTGACTCTGGGAACAATGTAGTTCGCATTGAATTTTGCAACACATTTTTGTTTTATTCCGATTGATCACTTTGAACTAAGTTTAGTTTTCCAGAGTTTGCGGTAAAACCAGAAACAGTTCATGTTGCAGATATCAGTCACTCTGATCCAGTCTAGTTTCGGTTTGAAGACCCATATGTCATTTCCGAAGAACCACCACTTTGCCGTACACCACTTGCCTCACTCAAAAAATGATCCGAAAATAGTTATTCAAACACGAAACACTTGAATTGTTACGGGCCGACCCCATATTTCGAAATGACAAGAATGATATTTTCTGAGAATGTGCAACCTCAGCGGAGATTGGCGATATGTCTATAGATTGATATTGGAATCCTTTTAAAAACTGATGTTCGTTTCTTCTCTCGTTTCTATCAGTCCTTTTCCCTCGAACAATGAGTACATCAAGAACAGTTCGAGCACAGTTTGACCCTTTCCCGCTGCACACTTTCCGCAACACGACGGTCATCCCGACCATCGCATCACGTCGTAATGATAACGATAACTGTTGCTCCCACGAGCCGACGGTCACTCGGAAACTGCTGAGAAAGGAGGCGAGAGGGGGAGAGTGTCGAGCCGCTGCTCGCCGAGCAAATACTTCGCAACGGGTCAGCCGCAATGTGTTTTGCGCATCGTTTCTATGTCCGACCTGTCTGTCACAATCCGACGAGCCGCTGATCAAGCAATGTTTTTCGCGGCTTTTTTCGGTCGCCTCGCGCAGAAAGTGTCACTGATATTCACGATGTCTGTGTATTTTTGGAGGAGACGCACGGAAAACAAAAGCATTAACTGTTTATAATCGGAGAGAATAGAAAACGGGGGTGGAACAGTTAGAACATGGCAATGAGACTTCCGACAGAACTAAGAATAGCTGTTTGTTCTGCCTGTGGAAGGGACAAGCAGGCGAGGGCGTCGATTGGGATGGTCTTACGGGTGATCAGGTTGAAGGCTTCGTAGCTGAAAAGACCAGATTCGGACGAGTCTCTCAGAATGAACTCACCGTCCGTGTCTCTTGTTGCACTTGAAAGTAAGTCCAGCTCTGGTGCTGAGCGAGAGGAAAGCGACGTCCTTGTAAGCTGGATCGGTGACTCCAGCAGGCACATTGGCATCTCTCGATTGTCCGATGAGACTTTCGATTTGTTGTCCCTCGCACACTGCAATTGCTTTCTCCTTTCCTTGTTCGGTGTAGTAGGCGATCTTCGGAGCAGTAGTAACAGCGGCCAAAGCGGCTTCAGTCACGTTGAAAACACCGAGGCGAGCACAGTCCCATTCTGAAGTGGTATCAGAATATAGAAAAGATTCCAACCAGTCGGTAACCTACTCTCATCGCTTTCACTGCTGCTGCTGCTGCGTCTCCACCAGTCGTCCGGATGACGGCGTCTGTGGTGTGGGATGTAGTATGCTGGTCCATACTCTTGGTGACCGTAGATATCGACTTTAGGCTCATAGTACTCGGCAGAAGCGATGCCGACAAAAGCGGTGATTGTGAGCAGATTCAGAAGCATGTTTCGGAATCGAATACATTGAGAAACGCTCGGGCAAGGTTTATATAGGAGGGAGACCGTTGGATGACGACGGATTATGTTTTTGAGAATTGCGGTCTTGAATATTGATATTGAATCTGGAAAACGATATTGTGGAATATTGAAGAGCAAGGTCGCTGGGAAAGTGAAAGCGATGACGTCAACAGGAAGTGAATCTTCTGGGTCGTTTTGAGACCTCTTGATTGGGTCAAGCTGAAATTGGGAACAAGTTGTTTTCGCATAGTCGAAGTTATTTTGTAGTTCAGTGTTATCCAGACAAGGAAAGATATCCTCCGTTTTGTAATAAAGATTCAACTGTTGCTCAAAACTGTCCACAAATTGGTTGCTGCAATCTTAGATTGCAAGTTGTTCAAGACTTCGATGTGTTTTGCTGAGTTTCTGCAGCATTTCCCGCTGTCCTTCTCAAGTTAGTTTTCTTTGACCACAAGCATTCACTTTTTCGTTTTTTTCCCAGACGTGCTCAAATGTTGAAACAAATACAATATTGCTGCTAGGATCTTCTTCCAAAACATCCGCGTTTCCTGACGTGATCATGTATGTTTTCTCCGCTGACACTCCTATAAAATGCGCGTTCCCCTCTTCCAACCACCATCGACCAAGATGTTAGCCTTCCTAGCCATCTCCTTCGCAACAGTCGCTGTCCAAGCGCAATACGGATCCAACACTGCAAACGACGCCCCGGTCTACCAGAAGCCGACGTACTCCAACAATCCCGTCTACTACCCACCAGTTGTTTTCGATTCTCACTACTATTGGGATTATGATAGCCGCGAACACCGTCATAACAGACGTAAAACCAGATACATCCGTCGCAATCTATTCCCAAGTTTTCAGAGTGCCCGAGAATCCAGACCTACCTGCCGATCCTCCCCGGATTCCCAGAACCCCTGTTTTACCCGCCAGTGATCCGATATGCTCGATTTGGAGGAAGACTGAATGCTCTTATTGTTTGCGACCGTGATGTGAAGAGTATCAACCTCTTGTTCAGTGAGTATCTAGATAGAGTTTACCGATGAGTTAATTGTTCAGTTCGCCGAAACGAGTCTCGTGACGTCCGCACCTCACATCTCGCTGCTGCCGGAACGACTGCCGGAGTTGTCGCTGAATGTGACCGTCGTGATCGTCGATTCACTGCCCCATTCCTCAACTTCACCAATATCCCAACGTTCACCTCCACTGCCAGAGTCACCGAAGTCGCCTGCATGGGTCTCGACCAGTTCCCGCTCTTTGGTTTATTGATTGAAAAAACTATCGAAGGAGTTGGACAAGCTTTCGCTATTGGTATGTCTGATGGATCTATTCTGACTAGAAGAAAGAGAGATGCCGAGGCAACCACTGAAGCCGCCACTACCGAAGCTGCCACTACTCAGGCCGCCGTTACTGAAGCTGCTGCTGCCACTAAGGCTGCCACTGAAGCCGCTGCCGTGACTGAAGCCGCTGCAGTCACCGAGGCCGCCGCATCCGAGACCGGAGCCACCGGAGCTGCCAGCGTAACCTCCATCGATGATGTCAACCTTGCGGATGGAATCTCCCAAGAAGAGGCTGCTGTCATCAAGAACCCAGTGGTTGCTATCCAAATCGGACTTGGTAACATTGGAAAAGTTCTCGGAGAAATCTTCCATTAAGTAACCCAAATAAACTGTTTTGTTAAGAGAGTATTATGCAAATAAATATGTGATTTTTGTATCGTGAATGACGGTGTCAGTCCAGAGACCGCAAAAATGAAAAGCAGTTGTTATTCTTTACCTTGCGTGTCCATATCTTGTTTCCAATTTCAATCAGAACAGGGTGTTTTGCCCAATTGGCAATTCCCAAGGTTATTGCATTCCGAGAAGTAGAGAACGCACCGCTAGAATATCACAGAGGCAGCTGAAACTGCCTCCATTCCCCGTTCTGCTCTCCTACAACCCACCTATTTCCCGTTATTCTATCTTCAATTATGGGAGGAATGTGTTCGTTTTTCAATGAGACGTCCGGAGAAGAGTTTGTCGGAATAATTGGGAAAAGTGATGAAACGGAGAAAATGAATACGAAAACAGTGCGGTTCGAGGTGAGTGAAGTAGTTTGATTGTTTCGAAATGGAACAAATGGGCATAGGATGCTGTGAACGTCATCAAAACATCGGAAGCGTGGAGTTGCGAAAAGTGCAGAAAGGAGATTGGACAGGTACGTATACTTCTATAGATGACAAAGTTTAATATAATGTCTGTTGAATCAACATCTGTTTGCAGCCCCGCTACCGTACCACTGCTCCTGACACCGACTCGACCATCAACCAAGCCATCCAAAAACTTCTCCATCTACCGGATGGTTCGGAAGGGAAAATCGTTTGACAACCGATATAGTGCACCGTATTTCTATCGTTCCCATCATTAATATTTCTCTTTTCACTCTCCTCTTCCTCTCGTTTATTGCTAGTTCTAGTGGCGTTGGTTCATCCGTTATTTTCATTTCCAATAGTCAATATCTTGATCACACCTTTTGTATTTCACATCTAAGTTCTGAAAAAATGAACTTGATGTTTCCTGTTCCATTTCTACCATTCCTGATTCCAGATGACCTCATCTCCGCCCTCATCACCACAAGAACCATCATCAGAAAAGTAAGTGAGCATTTGATTCGAGGCGACGGCCGACAGGAAACACCATTATCATTGCGAGAGATGCAATTGTTTTCCATGTGTTCATGCCTTTCTCCCTCTTCTTCGATCTTTTTGTTCGAGCCTTTCATTTCTGTTTCGTTTTTTGACAACAAGGCGGTTCTTCTTGGAACTGTTCTGACCCGATCCAAAACAATCTTTCAGAGAAGAGAAAAACATGGGAACGTGGTTCTCGAAGAAACTAAAATCGCGGACGAAGAGCGGCAAGGAGTCGAAGATGGATCCGGTTGCTGCCGAAATGGCCAGATTCACCATCGAAGCGAAGAGAGTCTCTTTCTCGGTAAGAATAGTCTCTGGAACTGAAATATGGGTGAGACACCTCTGCATTTATTTTCGACAGTCTCTGCAAAGAAGGCCGTCACCCTTATTTCCTTTCTTTCTTTTATTTTGGTTTCCGACAAAATGTTATTGACACAGCGAATTGATGTGTCTCTTTTGCAGAACGTCGGAACGATTTGCTTCATTCCGAGCCGTTGGGCCGAATGGGAATTGTCGGAGGATCACGAGGAAATCGAAGAGCTCGAAGTGGAGGAAATAGAAGAAGATGAAGAAGAACAGGAAGAGCACGACCAACATTGATAAACATGATTGGATCCGCTCAGATTGTTTCGCTTTTCCCTTCACTTAACTTGAAACTTTTTCAATAAACTCAATGATTAGATGTCAGAATGTTTATAAATTAATGACATAAAGCTAAAGAAACTGTGAAACAGCATTTGTAGTTTTCCACATCGTACGAGAGTCGTTACCAGTTCCCTTGTAGTTCAAACGGAATACTGACAACGTGGCATCTCGATACGGTTTGTGGACAAAGAGCATAGTGAAAGTAGACAGAACACCGTGCAAAGCGATGACGAGCATTGCGATATTCGTCCAGGCTGAAAGGTCGAACAGTTGCAATGACTGAACTGGTCCAGGGTGCTACTCTGACGCCAATAGACTTTGAACTCGTTTACCTTGGTTGGAATAGTCGATCCAACATGAGATAACTATGTAGAGTGCTGGTAGTGCAAGAACGACTATTGGAACAAACACTTGGATGCACAGAGCAACGAAAAACTGTTTTTGAAGACGATTCGTGGCTTGAGACTTGGAAACTGTGTGGAAAAGAAACCATGAGATGCTGCCGATGAAGAAAAGTATTTGGCTGCAAACTAGGAAGATCATAATTGTCAGACAGAGGACAGGAATTGTGTTATCCAAGGCGAGCACGAAAAATCCTGGTCGGTTGAGAATTTCAGGTTGAAGACATGGAATTTTCTGAAAAAGGGGGGAAAGTTTGTACGGAACAAAGTGAATAGCCTACTTTCTGTGTGGCCACTCTACCGATTGCTTGATCTGGTATTGCCAAATACCCGGGAATGATGAAAGTCATTGAAAGAACATAGTGCACGATCAAATACAATTTCCTCTTCCAGCTCTTTTCGCCATTCGATATATGACCGTAGGCTAATCGATGGTAACGATCTTCGAAAAAACTAAGGATAGTGACCGATATTACTGAAATAATGTTGCGAGTAAAAACAATATTAATTGAATACTCACTCACCTCCTATAAAAGAAATTCCGAGATAAACCTGAACATCGGTGGGGATGCCCAGAATGAGGGAGATGCCGAGTGGATAACCGGCACACATTGGCAGTGTCAAGACGGGAGTTGCAATGGAACTCACAAGGGAACTGTTTTACCTCATCGGTCTAGGATTACTCAGTGATGGTTGGAAACGATTCTTGAGGTCAATACAAGAAACTTCTTAGTTGGAAAAAATTGCTATTGGGCCCTCCTAAGGGCTGAAAATCGCATCTGAAGTCTCAAAAAGTGTGAATTCAGCGAATTTTGGAGCATTAAATTTTCATTTTTTCGGGCCGGGGAACCACTGTGAAGG
>LR583505.1:0-13604 GCA_900536345.3 Caenorhabditis sp. 39 LS-2015 | reverse complement strand
AGTGGAAAGGAAGGAACGGGGGAGGAAAGGGGTAGAAAGCAGGACGGATGGATGAAGGAACATACATCAGGTGGCATTCATGTTAATCAGGGTGATCGAGAGTCGCAAAATTCAAACGAAAACGACGTTCTTAGAGCGAGAAACTGACTAAACCAGATGACTTAGACCAGAGCATGTTTCCTTCGGTTGTACGAAGCTAATTACCAAATTGAACAAAAAAAATTAGTTTTTTAATTTTCAACTTTTAATTTTTAATTTTTTTACAATTATTACCAGCTAGAGTTGAGATTCTAACGCGGCATTGCGTCCCGCCAAGACTTTCTTCTTTTTTGAGCCTTAAAACGGTCTAAATGCAGACATCGCCACTTTGCTGGAATCTCATAATACCGAATTCTAAAAAAAAATTAGTTGAATTTTTCAATTTTTCAATTTTTGTTTACATTAAAATTTCTTTAAATTGTGAAAAATACTAAAAAGCGAAAAAACTAGGAGTTTACAACACTCCGTTATTATGCAGCGCTTTGTTTAGCATTACCGAGGCGTTCGAACGCATAATTCACTTAGCAGCCCGTGAAAAATGATCAACTATAAGAAAATTGATGCTCTTGTTAACTTTTTTGTAAAAAATGTACTGTTACTGTTTTATGTCAAAATGACACAAAAATTCAAATTTTAACAAAAAAAAAGCGATTTTCAACTATACTAAATTTAAAATAACCTTAATTACAATAATAATTTTTCAAAATTTTGAAAAAAAAATTTAAAAAAAAAATTATTTTCCAAAAATTCAATTTTAAGAGTTTAGGCATTTATAACTCTCCTTCAAAAAGTAGCCTCTGAATTGTATGAATTCCCTAAAAAATTTTGATTTAAAAAATTTTGAAAAAAATTCTCCAATTCCATTCATTTTCCTAAAAAATAACAGATGAATAGAAAAAACAAGTAAAAAAATAGAAAAAGAAGAGGAAATGATGAAAATGAAAGCAGACGAATAGGAATCGGGGGCAGTGTAAAAGTATAGATGCTCGACTGAAAACAGATGTTGAAAATAGGGGAAATTGGAAATAGAAAAGAGACTTGGTCAGTGTGGAAATCGGAGAATTCTCGATTCTCGATTCGCCGCTTCTCGCCTCGAAAAGTTTACACTTTCTTTACACTCTTCTCTTCTTTTCTTGCGGTCAAATTCACTTACAGATGAATGCGAAAAGTGGGCAAGACCAAGACCTTGACCAATTTGATTCGATTTTCATTTTCATTTCCATTTCGTATTTTGTCGTAAAATGGAATGAAAAAAACAACAAAGAGAGAGAGAGGGTAGAAGTTTTTGTTTGGTTACTTCGGTTAATTGCCGTGACCGTTTTATTGGTCAATTTAGGGGGAAATTGTTGGTTTTTTGGGTAATATGAAAAAAAAAATTCAAAATGCAGTTGAAAGTTTGATTTAGAAAAAAACAAAAATGTTGAAAGAAGATGAAATGTAAAATTTTTTTTGAAATTAAATTTTTTCAACAAACTTTTCAACAAATTCCTTATGTTTATTACACGATGTTTATTTTTTATTAATTTCAAAATATTTAGTTGAAAAAAATCATTTTTGATTTAATTTTTTTAGATAATTGATTTCTTAAATTTTTGAATTTTTAAAATTAAATTTTTTTGAATATTTAAAAAATTAAAATTTTTTATTTTTTTCAATTATAAAATTAAAATTTTTAAAAATCAAAAAAAATTTAAATTCAAAAAAATATTTAACAGTTAAAATTTTCGAAATTTTCAAAAAAATTCAATTTTTTTATTTGATTTGAAAAAGGCACAAATTCTACAAAAATGTACAATTACTGGCACCCCGACGTTTCGCAACTCATTAAACTAAACTATTTTGAAATTAAAACTAACAAGTAAGAAGCTTCTGGGGAAGGTTCAAAACGTCGCGGTACCGAAGATGGAGAAAACGGGAAAAATTCAATTTTAAATGGGTGAAAAGTGGGTGAAAAGGTGCTTTGTACAATTTTTCGAGTTACCCAGTCCATCTATATCACTTTTCGTGGTCTAAATGTAACGGTTTCAAACTGTCATGCCTAGAACCTCAAAAAACCAGAACCATGCTTCAATCCACCATTACAGTGCAATGCTCAAAAAAGAAGCTCAATCTCGTCAAAATCTCGACGCGCCAAAGGCCAAGTGGGTCGAGATCTCGCCGCAGAGGTTACCGCAGTCGCAGCCGAACAGAGTTCTGGTAATGTGACAAATCTCTCTCGAAAATGCCCGATATCTCTGGCAATCGGAGGATGCGAAATGTTGACATAGGTTCAAGATGTGCGGGAAAAGAGGAGGAGGAGGAAGAGGAGGAGGAGGGGGCTCTTGAGGGCAGAGAAGTTAAACAAACTTATCCAGGATGATGGATGGAAGGAGGAGGAAGACAAGGGTGATGGGGAAAAAAAGGAAAAAAAATAAACAAGTAGAGGATCAGAGGAAAACAAAAACAAAAAGAATCGAGTGGAAATTAAGAGACACGTAAAACGATAACGGCTATCTCGGTAACCGTAAGAGATATAAAAAAGTTGTCAACTACAAAAATATCCAAAATATCAAGGGCTATAATTCCTCAGTTGACCACTTTCTAATATCTCCTACCGTTGCTGAGATAAATATCAAAATACACAACAGGTACTGGAAAACCAAGAAAACGAGAAAGTGAATACAACAACAATCGGTTTTAAAGAAGAAAACAGTAACAAAAACAATCTGATAACAATTGCAATGCGATGGACTGATAACAAGGGGAAAAATGACAAAAAGGACACAATAAACGACTAGTTGAAGAGGTCAGGTCAGTGTTCAGAAGCATCTCTTCGAGGGGGGGACAAGTATTGGGTGGTATTTGAAGTGAAAGTGTGATACACACACCTGGCATGACAAAGGGACAGAGGGGAAGAGAGAGGAGGAAACTAGTTTCTTGGGAAAGAAGAAGATGAGGAAGGAGAAGGATATTGGCATGGCACGGTTGAAGGAGGATGAGTATGAAGGGAGGATAGGAGGAGGAAAGGAGAGAGGAATGATAGGACGAAAAGAGGGAAGAATAAGGGCAGGAGGAGGACCATTCTTGAAGAATATGAGGATGACAGGAAGAGAACGAACGGAGGAATGACAGAAGGCTGGAAGGAGGAGGAAATGGAGATGAGAACGCAATGTAGGGAATGAGGAAAGGAGAGAGAAAGGAGGAGGACAGAAGCAGTGGAGGAAATGAAAATGAACGGAAGAAAAACGGCAGCAAAAACGACGGAAAAGTGAGAGAAATTGAGGGTTTGAATTGTAAGGATGCTAATAACAAGGGACCTTTTATACAAAGATTTGTATTTTTTTTTGAAAATCGAAAAACAGCATCCTTGAGGGGGTAGCCTAGTGGGTAATGGTGGCCGCTGGAAGTCGAGAGTGCACTAGTTCGAGTCCTCGCCTCAACCTCCGGGTTCTTTCAGCCTTAAATGAGTAGCTCATCCGTCTACGAAAGGGGTATCGGTCACTATCCCCAGTCCGGTAAATTAGGCTAAATACGGATCACCCCCAAGAACTTGAAATCCGTAATCTGCCGTGTCTAACATTTGAATTACTGATTGACTTTACCATTTTGAACAAAAATTGGATATTGGGAAAAACGAACTTTATAGATCGAATCAACAGCCAATTAGTCTGTTTCCGTTTTCAGAACCTGCTAAATATCATTTCGAATTATTGGATTTATCCAATTCAGAGTGAAAATTGCGGAAATTTAGAGAAAATTAAGAGAAAATGGACAATGGGTATTCTGAAAATTCTGAAAACGAAATTATGCCTATTCAAGGGCGCTCTTTCGATCTATGAAGTAAAATTCCCCGGATGAAAGACAAAGATAAAAAGTTGGAACAGAGGAATGCAAACGAACAGGATGAGCCAGAAAGAAAGATGTCTCAACGGAATGTTTGCCCCCAACTGGTAAAGTGTGAAGTGGGGGAGAGAAAGGAGGAGGAGATATAGACACTTTCTCAGCCGAGATATTCATCTTTTGCAACTTTCGCCTCGGCAAAAAGTGAGACGAGTAGGAGGGGGAGAAGGGGGGCGGAGAAGACACGTTTTGCATATGGAAAGCTTAAGGCTGTTTTTGATTTATTGCATTTCCTGTCTGTTTAAAGAGAGAGAAAGTTGGGGGGGGGGAAGGGGAGAAAAGGAAGCGGTGGGATGAAAAGGAAGGAAAAGGAGGATTTTTGGGTTTATATATGGTACAGACTATACCAACTCTATACCGATTTTTGACTCGTTTTGTTGCCAGTTCTAGTTGAATTTGATTGATTTTTAGATAAATTCAAACTTTGTAGCCATTTCTAGCCAATCGGGACTACTGATACTACTTCCAGATAACCGGTAGGTCGGTCATGCGACGTTTCGCAACTCAGAACGTAAGATTTGAAATTTGAAGATTGAGAGAACATTTTGAAGCAAAAGTATTTAGTTTTAGTGGCGAAACGTTACAGTGCCGAAAATTCAAACTTGGCACTGTGCCAGAAAAACTTTAGGCATCATCTAGTAGTGTTTTTCGCAACTGTAACGTTTCGCAACTTTTCACTTTGCAACTGTAACGTTTCGCAACTCGAAACGAAAGAATCGAAATTTGACAGTTCAGAAAACGTTATAAAGCAAAAATTGTTTAGTTGCGAAACGTTATAGTCACAAAACATCGCGAGGTTGACTTGGCACTGTGCCAGACAACCTTTGGGGATCATCTAGTAGTGCTTTTCGCAACTGTAACGTTTCGCAACTCGAAACATTTTTTCGAATTGTCTGTCAAATTTCAAATTCTAAAATCTGCCGAAAAAACATTTTTTACACGTTTTGAGTTGCGAAACGTCACGTGACAGTTAACTTACAGTTAAAGTTACTCATTGGTTTTCTACTTTCAGAAAATCGTGTTTTAGTGAATGTTTACTGTTGAATTGTACATAGTAGTGAAACTTTTATAGTGAAAGGGTAGATTTCCAACGAGATAACGAAAGGAAAGGACAGAAACAGAAACGGACGGACAATTTCATTTCATTAATTTATCAGATGCTTATAACCATAACCGAATCCATCTCCTTTAGAACTCGACAAGTTTCCGATGATGTCCCATGAGTCCCTTAAAGTACTTGACCGTCTTCACTTTCAGCTCCAACGTCGCGTCCTCGTCGGCAATGAACATTGCGCATTTGTGCATTTGCATCGCGGAAACCGTGCACATATGCGATATTCCGCACTCGATGGCTTGATGAAGAGCCAGAGCTTTGTGGGATCCGGTGATGAGGATCATGACTTCTCGGGCTTCCATTACGGTTTGGACGCCGACTGTGAGCGCTTGGGTCGGCACTTTGGACAGGTCTCCGCCGAAGAAACGGGCGTTTGCCTGCAATTTTCATTTATTTTTGACTTGCCCACCTGCGGCTTCGCCGCATTCATGCCGGGGAGAACAGTAGAAAATGCCATGAAAAAATATGCCATCGTGGCGCCTCTTTGCTCTATACTATGGGGACACAAAAGGGGGTGGTTTTTTTTTTCAAATAAATCCCTTCAAATTTATCCAATTCCCTACCTGAATAGTATCCTCATTCAGCGTTTTGATACGTGTCCGGCTCGCCAGAGAGCTGCCTGGTTCGTTGAATGCAATATGACCATCTGGTCCGATTCCGCCCACAAAAAGATCAATTCCACCTGCTTCGGTTATCTTTTTTTCATAGTCAGCACATTCTTTTTCGTGGTTCGAAGTGTTGCCGTCGAGGATGTGGATCTGAATTTGAAAAAAGTTATAGCTATGCACTATATACAGTGTAATTTGAATTGTATTTAAAAAATTGTGCAGAAAAATTAGCTGAAATCTCTTGGCGAAAGTTGAAAAGTTTAAGTATTGCAAATGGCTTGGTCTAACCGGTAAAAACGGCTAAAAATAGACTAGGTAACGTCTGACTTAGGATCACAACATGACCAACTGTTACCTATCCGACAACTTTGACAAATCAGTCATTGAATGCGGCTGATTTTTTCGAATTTTGGCCGGGTTAAATAGCTTCCATTCGGAATTCCAAAGCTAAACTCACATTAACCGGATCGATGTCAATATGTCGGAAGAAGTTGTCGAACATGAAGGAGTGATACGACTCTGGATGGTCTCGAGGAAGCGCTGAAGACGTTTTCTTTTCAAATTCAAATTTCAATTTCAATTTCAATTTCAATTTCAATTTCTCAAAATTAAAAATGTGTTCTGTTTTAGATTTTAATATTACCAGCCTGATCCTGCGGCTTTGCCGCATTCAGGCCAAAGAGAACATTTGGGCTAATCCATCCACGTGGAATGGGTCCCATCACGCAACTACGTGACCGCTCGCGGCGATCCGTTTCTTTTTGGACCCATTCCACGTGGATTAGCCCAATGTTCTCCTCGGCCTGAATGCGACGAAGCCGCAGGATCAGGCGGCCACCTAGACCCATTCCACGTGCCGTTGCCCAACTTTCTGTCATGTCACAATTTGAAAAACTAATTAATACTATTTGTTTTTTTTCCAATTTTGAAATTTCTAAAACCCCCCCCCCTCCAACTAACCAACATACTCGTCCATATTGAACGTTTTGACCATTTTGAACGAGACGATTCCCTGTTGATGGAACTCGATGAGTTTCTTGTACATTCCCAATGGAGTTGATCCAGTTGGCAGTCCCATTACGAAATATCTTCCGTCGGCGGTCAGAGAAAGTATCTTTTTGACGACGTAGCGAGCTGCGAAGTCGGCGACTTGTTCGGTCGTGTTTTCGATGATCAACTTCATTTTTTAGGTGGGGAAGGGCTGAAAAAATCATTTCAGAGAGTCGAAAGTGACAGAATGAGAGGTGGAGACGCAGCCACACGGGCGCAATAGTGAGAGACTATGGGCGCGCTGAGAGAGCGCAGAGAAGAGGGAAACTACGGCGGGCAACGGTGGAGAAGGGCTGAAAAGGGCAAAATTAAGAGAAAAGATGGAAACTGCAAAAAAAAGAAAAAGTACACGTTGTTTTTGTTTTCGAATTATTTTTCAAAACAAATTGAATAGGCAAAAATAGGGAAAAATGCCACGTAAATCGACACGTTTCTATGGTAAATGATCCAGCTAAAACATCGTATAAAAAAGAAAAAAATTCTGGAAAATCAAGAGCGTTTAAAATTAGAAATACTACTACAAAATCAAGGTAAATACATTAAAATTCAAAAAAATAAACATATGGTACGAAAATAAACAATCCAACCGATCAGATGACACCGGAGCAGCACGGACTGACTGCTTGACTGGCACCACCATCCACCCATTCCCTTCCCCTTTTTTTATACGTTCTCCTATCAATTTCATGCATTCTATCTTATCAATTGTTGATAAGTAGTTTTGGAAAAAACGGACAGCAAACATCGCGTTTTTAGGGCTCTTTGTGTAGGAAATCTTATCGGAATAGGCAGGTGTATTGATTGATTGGACTGTATCTCGGTGCTGAGGAGGCTTGGGGTGTTGTGGTCAATTACAAAAATGGGGTGTTAAATGTGAGAAATATGTTTGTAGTTGACAACTTTTTGATGGGGTTTGTGGATTTTGAGATATCAGTGCTGGTGTGAAGGACACTTAGACGACTTGCAGTATGGTGTGGTGCATGACTCTTAAATCAGTTATAACTAGCAGCAGAATTGTTTTCAAGCAAAACGGTTCACTACAAAGTTGTAGAAAATTAAATTTTAAACATTTTTGCAGTTGACAACTTCTTGATACCTTTCATAGTTTTTGAGTTAGAGCGGTTTTTCTAAAACACCCTTATATTTCCACGTGACCTTCACCCAGTAGCCTTGAAATTTTTTTTTCGCGAAAACTGATTATCACTGAAAATACATAAAACTAAAGCTCATTTTCTTTTTCTTTCTGTTATCAAAAGCTTAATAAGCATAAGCCACAAGAAGTTTTCATCATTTTGCAATGAATCAAGTGAGCCATTTTTGTAGGGTCCCGCAACGATAAAATTTCTGCGATTTTTTGAGAAATTATTTTTAAAAATTTAAAAATTTTCAGTTGCAAGGCCAGCAAAACGCAGATTATTACAATGCGGATCGTGGAAAAATGGCGGCTCCGTTTCTGGAAAACGGAATGATTATCGGGTTGAAACGCTCGTTTCGCGTCGAAAAAATGGTGGGCGGAGGTGGTTTCGGACAGATTTATCGGGCCGTTGACTTGGTGAATTTTTATTTTTTTTTTGAAATTTTGAGAATTCTGAGTTTTTAGAAAAAATTTAAAAATTTAAAAAAAAAATGTAATTTCTTTTTTTAAATTATTTGAAAAATTTATTTTATTTTTTTACTTGAAATTTTTTTTTTATTTTCAAAATTTTTTAAAATTATTTTCTAATTTTTTAAATTTAAAAATTCTGATTCAAAAAAAAACAAAAATTAAGAAAAAATCAATTTTTAAATGTTTTTTAAATTTTTTTTGAATTTTTAAATTTTTTTAAAATTTTTAAAATTTTATCAAAATTTGTTTTTTTATTTTTCATTTTTTTATCTCAAAAATTAAAAAAAATTCAATTTTTAATTTTTTTTAGAATTTTTTTCTATTCTTAAAATTTGTTTCTAAATTTCTTTTAAAATTGTTTAAAGTAAACATATTAACATCTCTTCCAATTTCAGGACTCAAAACTGGTAGTCGCCGTAAAAGTGGAACCGAAATCCATAGAATCCGGACGGATAGTTCTCGAACTCAATGTGCTCGTCCAACTCGCTCACTCTTCTCACATTCCTAAAGTGGTATGACAATCAACAGAAAGAATCTATATTCCATTTCAATTTCGACACCTTCTTTTCAGTACTACAGCGGCGAAATCGGCTCGTACAACTTTATAATCATGCAACTTTTGGGAGCGAATATTGCGGATTTGAGGAAGTTTCAGAGGACGAGATGCTTTTCGGTCAGCACGGTAAGAGAAGAGAAGATCAAAAGATCGAGAGATTGAAAAGATCAAGAAAAAAAAGCATTTCAGACATCAAGAGTCGGCATTCAGAGTTTGGAGTGTATGCGACAGATTCATGCATTGGGGTATATTCACAGGTACATATTGATTATTCAGCGCACTGAGAAGGCGTCAAGGCACCGAAAATGCGCAAAGGAATTTGGGATGCGCGTAAGCACCAAGAAAGCGTACGGCCCCTGAAATTGCGTCAAGGCACTGATAAGGCGCATAGTCTTCAAAAAGCTCAAATGCACGGAGAATGCGTCTAGGAACCAGGAACGCGTCAATGCAATAAGACACCGTCACTATACACCGAGAAGGTATTCAGGCATCAAGAAGGCGTAAAGACACGGAAAAGGCGTGTAGACACCAAAGACATCAAGGCCCTAAATAAGCGATAAAGCGCGGAAAATGCGTCAGTGCACTGTGACGACGTCTAGGCACCAGGAAAGCGCCAAGGTACTAAAAAAGCTCCCGCGTTTTGAGAATAATGCATGGAAGAACCCAAAAGTGCACGGGCATCAAGAAAGCGTCAAAGCACTGAAGTTGCGTCAACCCACAAAAGACCTTAATGCGCTATAGCTCTGAAATTTTGCCAGAGCCTAGAAACACGTTAGTTCTGTATATCAACCGCGCCGTCCCAGCTAACAGTATCAAAAACGAGTCCATCTTCCCTTTTCCAGGGACATTAAGCCGTCGAACATCTGCGTGGGCATCGGCGAACACAAGCGAGTCCTCTATATCGTCGACTTTGGAATGGCCCGCCGGATCCGCTTCCCGGACGGATCATTCCGTCCTGAAAGAGCCTACGCATCATTCCGCGGCACAACTCGATACGTCTCGCTGGCGGCTCATGAACGGAAGGAACAGGGATTCGTCGACGACGTCTGGTGTTTGTTCTTCTCGCTTCTCGAGCTCGTCGAGGGCCTTCCGTGGAAGAACATTCTCGATCAAGACCAAGTTTGTCTCGCCAAGAAGCAGTTGCTCAAGAACTTTCAGACAAAGTAAGTTTTTAAAGTTCCTAAACAATCAAACGTTTTTTCCTTCTTGTAGAAAAATGGGTCGAAACTTTGAAATGTTTCCTCAAATTCTGGACAACACTTCTCGAACCGAAACTCCGGATTATGAGCGGTTGATTGGAATTCTGAAGACGTGCTGCGGACAGTTTAGCGAGTTGGACGAGTTTGAATGGGATGACCGCGAGGAACAGTATACTTGAATTTCTCGTTTTTCAATAAAGATTATGATACTCGTTTTGAAGTTGTTTTGTTGTTAAATTTCAGAAAATTGGAGCTGGATTTTTGCGAAATTTTCCTAAATTAAATTCAAGGATTGGAACTGTCTATTACACGTTTCACGGCAAGGTAGCCCAAGGGAAGAGAAATTTTAAGTTAGGCCACTCACGTGTAAAAATGTAAATTTACGTGAGTGGCCTAACTTTTACGTTAAGTCAAATTTCTCTTCCCTTGGGCTACCTTGCCGTGAAACGTGTAATATAATAATTTTAAAATTTGAAAAAAAAATAATTTTTTTGGAACCCCGATATTTTGCAACGCGACATTTCGCAACTGTAACGTTTCGCAACTCAAAACTTGGAAACAATGTTTTGATTGTGAGATAACATTTTGAAAAATGGTTCGAGTTGTGAAACGTCGGGGTCTCAATTTTCGAACAAAAAATAAAAGAAATTATCAAAAATCTTAACCCCTCCCCAGATTCCCCCAATTCTAATGATTTCACTTTACTTTTCTCTGCGTCTCTCCCACTTACTATTTACCCACCAAACAAGGGGTTTATACGGGGGGAAACAGTCTTTGAATAGTTCCGAAACCCAAAAAGAAATCAGCGATCCGTGTCCTCTTGAGAGAGAGTATTTGAACTTGTCTTTCTCTCTCTTCCTCTCGTCTATACTTTCTTCTTTCCCAAACACCTTTTCTCCTTTTCAAATATGATTTCTTCCATCCTCTTCTACTTCTACAGCTAGTTGACTCGACTCTTATTTATATTTATGTGTCTGTCTTGCAACAAATAACTCCCCCCCCTCCCCTCCAAAAGTTTCTATTGAAACCAACCAATTGTTTGTTGAGCATTGAGCATTCCACACTTTTTCTTTCTGGCGCCAACAATGACTCTTGAAATTGAAAATCCTATTTTGGCAATTTTTATAAGTTGTTGGGATATTTTGGGTTTTTTCACAATTAGAGTGTTATTGAAAAATTTTTTAAAAAAATGTGAAAATTTTATAAAAATTAACAGGGAATAGAAAATTTTACAAAAAAAAGTTTTTTTTTTGTTGATTTTTTTGAAATGCAAAATTTTTTGCTAATATTTTTTTGTATTAAAATTTTTTTGTTGTTTTCAATTTTTGATTCAAAATTGTTTGCTTTTAAATTTTCAGAAAAGTTTTACTTTCTTTAAAAGTGGAATCTTGAAATAATTTTTATTTATTTATGTGAATTTTACATTTACATTTTTACATTTTTCAAACTAACAATTGAAAAAAATTAAATAACAAATAAAAAAGACAAAGACAAAACCGATATACATTTTTATAGCAAACAATTTCAAATATCGTTTTTTTGTCGAATTCTAGAAAATTTCAATTTTTTAAAAAAATTTTCTAATTTTTGATTAAAATTATTGAAAACAATTTCTTACAAAAATTAAAAGGTACAAAATTTAAAAATTCTAAAATTGAAAAAAATAAATATTAAAAAAAAAATTTTGAAATTTTTTTTAATTTTCACAAAATTTTAAATTCGAAAAAAAAAATTTTTAAACTGAAAACAATAATTTCAAAATTAAAAAAAGACTTGTAAAAATTTGAATAAAATAAAAAAATTCCAGAATTTCCAAAAATTTTGAATTTTGAATTTTGAATTTTGTTCTAAAATTCCAAAAATATCGGCTAGTTTTGCCTGCCTAACTGTTCAAAAATCAATGAATCGTTCATAATTCCCTCCCGCAAATTCGCTCTTCCATTTCAACTCGATCCGTCCCTTTCCCGGGCATCCAAATCCTCACTTTCTCTTTCAGTTCTTTCCCTCAATAAGCAGTGTTCGGAAATGAAATGATGATGATGGGCGGTGACAATTTCATATTGTGTTCTCACTGTTCTGTTAGAAATTATACATGTCCGTCCAGTTCGGAAAAAAAAGAGTAGAACTTGATGTGGAAGTTGACAGCCATTAGAGTAGGTCGTAGGTGACATGTATTTTAAGATATATCTCAGTAACGGTAAGAGATATCAAAACAAGGTCAAATAAAAAAATACACAAAATGTTAAGGGCTACAATTTCTTAGTTGATAGTTTTTGGATATCTCTACCCCTTTTTGACCTAGGCCCAAAAAAATGCCTTTCTGTTCAAAATGTTTTCAATTTATCTCAAATTTCTTTTCAAACTCATCATAACACTAGAAATACCACAAAAATCGAAATTCTAATCAAACTGACCGCCCTTCTTTTAAAATTTCATCAATTTTTTCAATTTCTTGTCCCGTAACCCCCACATTCAACAGTTCTACTCGACAAACCTATGTGAAATCGTGTCTGACGCAATCCTTGTCCAAACCTGGGGCATACCTAACCTAGCCTGTTTATATGTCTAACTTATGGTGAAACATGCCTTGTCCAAGCCTGACCTAGTCCTTATCTAGACTTTACTAGTCGAAGCTATCCTGATTGTAATTCATGTCTAACTTTGCTTGTACATGCCTGACAAGTTGAGAAGCATTGTGATCAGGCTTGGGCGGCAACGGCAACGGCAATTGCCGGTTTGCCGAATTTGCCGACCATTTCGGCAATTTTTCAAGTCGGCAATCGTTGCCGAAAATAAATTCGACAATTTTTGAAACCGGCAAATGTTGCCGAAAATACATTCGGCAATTTTTAAAGTCGGCAAACCTTGCCGATTTTTTTTTCGGCAATTCGAAAACTCGGCAATCGTTGCCGAACGCTGTCGACAACACTTTTTGCCGAAATTGCCGAGATTTTTTGTAAAATTTTCAGAGAAAGATTACAAAAACTCAATTTTTGATTCTTCTAGAAGGATCTCAATAAACCGCCATCAATTTTTGTGCTTTGTTAAGGTTTTTAAACAAAATTTTTGATTCCTAGAGGTTCAGACTCGAAAATAGACTAAATTTTATTGTTGCCGATTTTGTCGAAAATTGCCGAATTTGCCGGTTTTTTTCCCGGCAATTTTTTCGGCAACGATTTTTTGCCGAAAAAAAAACCGGCAACAAAAAATCGTTGCCGAATTTGCCGGCTTCTTTTCCGGCAATTTTTTCGACAACGATTTTTTGCCGAAAGAAAAACCGGCAACGAAAAATCGTTGCCGAAATTGCCGACAGGCTGTTGCCGCCCAAGCCTGATCGCGATCCAAAGACCTATTTTTATTTTCAAAGTTAAAACAATCGAAACCCATAATTTTAGGTGGAAAATTATTATTGTTTTCTAGCGAAATGAGCTACATGGCATAGAAAATGCAAGCCGCGACGCGACACGCGACGCGTGGGTCTCGCAGCGCCACAGTAAACTTTTTTCGCCAAGTTGTTATGCGCCTTTAAAAGCGGCATACGGTTTCTAACGCA
>LR583493.1:0-12425 GCA_900536345.3 Caenorhabditis sp. 39 LS-2015 | reverse complement strand
ACTTCGGAGGCTCTTTTGATCTTGTGAGATTCACAAGCTCTGCCGCCATCTTCACTACCTTGTCGCTAAGGTCTCGAGTATCATTGCTTACCCCTGAAATTTACTAAATTATTATTTTTTCCTATTTTCCTGCCTACCATTCTCCAGAATATGCCCTGGAATCATTCGCGGTACCTCCAGGCCTTTGACCTCTTCAATTTTCCTTCGAGCTTGCAAGTCCAAGAGCCAGGAGTGCTCTGAGACAAATTTAGTGGTTAAAATGGTAATTTTCAAAGTGATTTTCATACCAAGCTTGACGACGTCCGCCTGGAATTTGCGCAGTTTTACAATTGCCCCATTGATCTCTGAAAAGTTAGCCTAGAAAAACAAGGGATTTGAAAAACTTACCAGTAATCGCGCTGTTCTCATTGACAACGTTTGTTTCAATCTGGGACATCAACATATCATCCAGACCGTCGACAATCCTTTCCATCAGCGTTGGGTCTATAGATATAAAATCAATATAAGTTCGGGTAAAATAATTATCGCTTACTTTCCTTCTCATCAAACTTCTCCTGGCGCACCTTGAACTCGGCGACTTCTTCTTTTGTTCTTTTGAAGTTCTTCGAGAACGACGCGAAGATGTTCGCGAAGTTGTCGTCGATAGATCCAACGAACTCAGGATCAACACAATGATCCGAATCTATTTAAAATACATGTACTATCCTAATCTGCAATCAAAAAAAAACTTACAGAACGAGGTGATGACGACAAACTTTTCGAAGTGCTCGTCGTGATAACTAGCTGAAATTTGGTTCAGTTGCGAAATGTCATGGCGAAATGACCGACGAAACGAAAGAGACGCTTACTCTGGACGACGGAGGCCTTCTTCTGGGTCTTCTTAGACGGAGTTCTCGGAAACTCCTTCTTGAGTTCCGGAATCATCTCAATTCCTTCCAGGAGGCTTTCTGAAATTCGAAATTAAGTATTTTCAGACCCAAGCTTAAGTTTTACCATTTGTGGTGCTCTTCAGAAAACTTTTCACACAAGGTATCGCTTGAGCCGTCATGATCGCTTTCTTGAGTTCGGTAAGGAGCTCTGAAAAATGAAACGTTTCGCAACTCAAAACCATTCAAAAACCACCCGAAACCATGTTATCCACATGACAAAGCGTTCCCACAGAAATTTGAAAAAACCATCTCCCCCTCCACCGTTCTCCCCTCTCTCATTCACTATTTTTCTCACGATGTTTTGAATATGCAACGCAACGGCTGTCGGCCACAGATGCGATGCGCTTCTCAACCGTACGCAAACCCCAAAAAGAATCGGAAAACGAAAATGTCACCTTCAACCTCCGGAATTCTCTTGGCAGCAAACCTTGTGATCTGTTCTCGATAACCCGCCGTCATATAATCCAGATCTGAACGTTTTTAAATTTTTTTTGGTAAAAACTCCGGGTATTTGATGCTTACCTTCCGTTCTAACTTGTCTGAGACGGTCCAGATTATTTGAAAGGGCGGCGTACTCTTTGAGGTGCTTTGAAACGGATTCTGGGAGCAATTGTGAAGTGTTTGGTTGAGAAAAACGAAAGAAAGCAGAAATAAACTTACTCTTCAAGTATTCCACTTGCTTTCTGGAATTTCCAGACAGCGAATTGAGATATGCAACGACACCTAGAAATATTCCATTCTTGATGTATTCCCTCCATTTCAGAAAGTGATTGTTGATGAGGGTTTTGTAGTGTCGGAGAAGATGCAAGTTGTGGTTTCTACTGGAGTCCACAAGTTTTTGGATCTCTGGTTTTGCCAAAGTTATTTTGTTCAGAGTGGCAATGACCTGCTCGATTTTTGACTCGTCGAGCTCTAAAAATTGAAATTTCAGTCTCGAAACATTAATGAAGGAACTCACCGAGCTTATTGCCGGAGAGACGGAGAAAAGTCTGGTGATCCAAGGACATTTTTCGAGCTGAAAAAAAATCTACAGTTTCTCCGTTTTGGGGTGCTATGAAGTAAACGACGCGCGCGATGATGGTAGAGAATGCATGGTAGGAAAAAAGGCGAGCGGCCGCGGTGTGACTGGGCAAAAGTGAGCGAGGCGAGGCGCTCGCTGCTAGACGTCAAGCCCCGCCCCTTGGTGGTGTTCCCCAACATGTCCGACAGGCACAGAAAGAAATCGATTAACGGTAAGGATGATGCGGTAGAGAAGCGACAAATTGAAGAGTGGTGATGGTTTGAAAGGAAACCGAAAGAAAAATGCCGGAAAATAAGAAAACAGAGATTTTTGAATGTCTCCGATGACATCCACGGTTACCCAAAAGAAAAAAGGTTTTTTTTTCAAAGTTTCAATTTTTCCCAAATAACAATCAAGTAATCTTTAAACTATTTGATTCATTACGTTCGGGCAAGTCTAATGAAATGAATAAAATTTGGGCAAATAAATTTATTCTTTTTCATATAAAGAGAAGGGGGGAACGAGTCGAAATCGTTTTAACTGTAGTATTGACAATCTACTATAAGACACAACGGGGCCAATGAGGAGAGGATTTTCGGTTTTTCAGTTTCTCTGCATATCTCGCTGCATCCAGTGCTCCTTTCTTTTTGCTTCTCTTTCCAGAACCTTGGATGCCAGTTTGTAATTAAGACCATCTCGGATTTCCTTTTGTTGCTGAATGGGAAGCTTAATCCATTCGGAAAATGGAATTGATGAGTTGGTTTGTCCAGATGTTGCGAACTGACGTTGAGAGATTGACTGCGTGGTCGTGTCTGTAAAGCATTTGATTCGATTTTTCTATTTAATTTGATATTGACAAGAAGGAAAATCAAAAAACTGACGTCTTGGTCTGACTGGCACCGTTCTGACAGTGATCTGAATGTCCTTACTGTTCTTCTTAGTCGTCTTCTGTCTCTGCGGATTTGGAGTCAAACGAGAAGAACGATTTGGGGAGGGAATGGTAGTCAGCGGAACATACGGCAGCTCCGGTTGCAGTTCCAATGTGGGCAGCATCACTGGAGTCGACGGCGGATCGGAAAATAAAACACCTCCCAAGCTGACGATTCTGGGCACAACGGTCCATTCAAAGAAATCGGTCTCGTTATTGAGAATCGGATAGGGTGGGTAGTCTGCAATTTTTTTAATAAAGCATATTTTACAATCAACAACAATGTATGATAACTAACCGTCGGGATTCGGAGATGTTGGGGTGAGGGGGCCGAAGAACCCGATAGCTGGATCCAGAATTGCCATATCAAATCCGTCTTCGTAATACTCTTCGTATTCGGCGGCATTTGGAAAGATCTGACTATTCGTTGGCTCCAGCGGGCTTTGGGGGTTTTCGATCCGGGAATCCGGGATTGAAGGACCTCCTCCTTGGTGCTCATTCTGTTGCGCAGACGCCTGCTCCATATTGATTGCGTTTAGAACAAATGGAGTACGGGCAGTTTCTGCAATTATATGTATAAATAAAATATTGAAAACTGATTTGTCTTTTCAATTTTATATTGACAAAAAGGAAATTCAAAAGAAAACTGACGTCTTGGTCTGATGGGAACCGATCGGACAGTAATCTTTATGTCCTTGTTTTTCTTAGCTGTCGTCGGCTTCTGTCTCTGCGGATTTGGAGTTAAACGAGAAGAGCGGATTGGAGAGGGAATGGTGATCAGCGGAACATACGGCAGCTCCGGTTGCAGTTCCAATGTGGGCAGCATCACTGGAGTCGACGGCGGATCGGAAAATAAAACACCTCCCAAGCTGACGATTCTGGGCACAACGGTCCATTCATAGAAATCGGTCTCATTGTTGAGAATGGGATAGGGTGGATAGTCTGTAAGTTTTTTTTTAAATAGAGTGTCTACAGTCGAAAACAATGTATGATAACTAACCGTCGGGATTCGGAGATGTTGGGGTGAGGGGGCCGAAGAACCCAATAGCTGGATCCAGAATTGCCATATCAAATCCGTCTTCGTAATACTCTTCATATTCGGTAGCATTTGGAAAGATCTGATGATTCATTGGCTCCAGAGGACTTTGGGGGTTTTCGATCCGGGAATCCGGGATTGAGGGATCTCTTTCTTGGTGCTCATTCTGTTGCGCAGACGCCTGCTCCATATTGATTGCGTTCATAACAAATGGAGTACGGGCAGTTTCTGCAATCATATGTATAAACACAATTTTAAAAACGAAGCGGTTTTTTTTGAATAAATTTTAAAATTACAAAAACGAACCTAGCTGGCGGCGTTTTTGACTTGTAGAGCTGCGGATTGACGATGAAGTACCTTCCACGTTTGCTTGGTCTGTAGAGGAGCTGGCGAACGGCTTGGTGTAGTGGGATCGGATTTCACTCCAACGATTGGCGGAAAACACTGCAATTATTTGATTTGACAATGATTGGACACTTTAAGACAAACCTTGTGGAGAGTGATCGACTTTCGGGCAGCAGCTCGAAAGCCATTCTTCAACCCTCGAGCTTGTGTCCTGTTTTGGGAACATGCCAGTATGGACAATGGAGTGAGGAGGCGAATGACTCATGTTCGAAGTGCCACCTCTGCGCTCCGAAATGGTGTTTGAACCATGTATTGACGATGAGGCCACAACACCAAAGCGAAACGCCATTTACCCTGAATTTTTTTTTATTAATTTCTACATAGAACGTGAAAAAGAAAAAGTGCGTGGTGTGAAAGTGGCTTTTGGGGAGATACGCAGTTGAATTTCAAAAAAAAATACGCTAGGAATTTCCACACCACAACCAAAAATAGGTATGGTATTTGTGGAGGAGAATTTCTGACAAAAAAAAAGGGGGGGGGGGGAAGGTGCAAAGGAAGAAGACGAAGGAGAAGGAAGGAAGACTACCATCTACTCTCACATTTTTCCCCCGCTGACGTCGTGAGGGTGGCAATATTGAAAAACATGATACTTGCGGAGGGATAATTCTGGCACCAACAGCCACATAGAATGTAGAGAAAGGGTGGAAGTGATTCGATAAGGTCCCGTTGGCACTGTCCTCTCCTCGCTCATCTACTCTCGCCTCCCCACCCCTCTCACTCTCTCACTGTCTCTCCGCGCTGGAGTTGTGAGGGCGGCGATATTGATTCAAAATGACTGCGCATCTTGGCCAAAAGGAGAAGGAATGGAAGAGGAAAGGAAGAGAACCAACCAGCCACCACGCCGGTGGCCGACACAAATGACTCCTGGCGGATGGGACCCATACACGTCGACAGTTTGGCACACCACGCTTGGCGCACCACTTTGGAAGGGTACGGTGTTTGCGGACCGGAGGGTCTGTTATTACGCGCAAAGTGAAAGAGCGGGAAAAGGTGAGAGGGTGAAGAGAAAGAGGGGAGGTGTTTCGATGAGGTCCCGTTGGCACTGTTCTCACCTCTTCCAATGGCAGCGCATCTTTGCCGAAAATTGAAGATTGAAAAGAAGAAAAACTTTGAAAGTAGCATAATATCTCAAAAAAGAAAGCATAAAAATCACCAAGTTTAAATTAGGCCAATAATTGCAAAAAAGACGCATTTCCACGCCACAGCAAAGAATGATAACGGTACTTTTGAATTCAAAACAAAAATAAGTGAGTGACAATTAGCTGAGTTCCTTAGCAACCTCGAGTCGTTTTTCCTCGAAGAACATCCGTGTCTTTCATGACAAACTCAGTTTGTTCACGGGATGAACTGTAAAAAACTGATGTGAGTCCAAGGAAAGTTGCTGAAGAATCCGTCATGTTAACGTGCGTTATTTTCCAGTTAAATATATCGAATGGAACGTATTTATTGCTTAAGACAAGCAGGGAGACATATTGAACTGAAAGAATAATTCAAGGCAAATTACAAGTAAAACTTTAAGTAGTTTGTCACTTACCTCTGTTGAATCTCATTTTGCACTTTTTGAAAAAAAAATCGGGAACAAAATAGGTTTCGATTTCGGAAGTTGTCAAAGAGGGATTATTGAGATGCGCTCTGAGCTGATGAACAAGGTAATCGATGTCCGGTAATGAATATTGCAAAGACAACACTCCGGTTGAATCTGGTGGAAAGCAGAGCAAGAAAAGAGCGACCACCTTGATGGAGAACATGATCGAACGAATGATGCGTTCGGGATGAAAATATGGATTCTCCAAAAGATGCAGAGCTAATCGAATCAGAGGAAATTCGGGGAAACAGAAAGTTTTATGATTGTAAGTTTCCATCTGTGTGGGAGTTGTGTGAGAGAAGAATCAAAGGTCAAAGTTCAATTGGTTCCATTTTTTATGAACTGAACTTAGATAAATTATGATCCAATTTATTAATACCAGAAGTGCATCGGAATCAATGAAAATGTTGGAAACAAGATTGAAGACGGGTATTGGATGACACACTGTGGTATCGAAAAATGGACGCAATCAAAACTTTATTTCTGTGTTTTTAGGTTTCACAAAAGTATTATTCCATTAAGGTTGATGTTAAGAGAATAGTATTTTCATTATGGCAAAGGGCATGTGAGAACACGTCCGTTTACAAAAAGATGAGTTCGATTGGCAAATTTCATCAAGAATTCCACTTCAAAAAATCCTCCCGGAACTTTTTCGATTGCAGCAGTTATACGGCTGTTGGCGCTTTCTTTAATCCATTGTGACCAGATGAAGGAAATTTTTGAATATTCGTTGGTCTTGAAGTTGTTGATGATGGCATCTGAAAAATCAGTGTTTTTCTTCTTACAATTCATTACTTTGCAAACCTCTGGAATAGTGGACTGGGTGGCATCCCTTCAAGTAGAAGCCATCCGAGAAATGCTTCTCTAGCATATCCGGGTATCGGCTTTTGTTGTAGTCAATTGACTGGATCAGCGCGGTTCCGATGATGTCCGAGCTGCAAAGTGTGTTTCGTCCATCCGTCATCATATACTGTCCATCAAATAAGTGAAAATGGACGAATCCTTCCAGATCGAAGTCTAATCCGTTGGCAACGAACGAGACTTGCACACTGCTCGTGTTGCCAATCCAAACGTGTCCATTTGATTGTATATTGAAACCTCTATTATCAATTTTCTCAATTTCATTAAGGAAGTTGTCTGAAAGCAAACCAACGTTTTTGTGAAACACTACAAAAGCGACATGCTCACTCTTGTCGTAGTCTCCATAACACCCTCTGAACTGAAACTTGTCCGAAATGAGTTGTTGAAGAACTGGCCTGTTCTTCAGGTTGTTATGAACAGCATTGACAAGATGCTCCACAATCGCATCAGGAGAAGTGTCCGTTGTTCCGAGAGGGCAGTGACTTCCGAGGAGAGCCAGGAGAAGGAAGGTGCCGATGGTAGACATGGTTGATCGAATGAAGGGGTCTCCGTGGAGCGCTGCCCGTTTACGGTTTGGTGGGCGGAGAAAGTGCTAATCGGATCATGGTAAACTGTATGGGAGCGGGAACTTTTGTGATCAAACACATTAGAGCTTCTTGGGAACTGAAAAATGCAAATTTTGAAATCCAATAATCACTTGCTTCATTAAATAACTTGGCTCTTCTTGGGTATCTTTAAACTAGAAATTTTCAACCTGCGAGTGGAAAACTGACGGGTGACAAATGACAATGTTTGGAAGACTGGCATTTTGTCTATTGTTGTCTTCCAAACATTGTCATGTGTCGCCTGTTGCAACGGATTCGTTCTCTTGTTCCTCTTTTCCTACTAATCATTTTCATATACAGTCAAGGTGCGACTGAACCACTGAATCTCGAAGAAAATTTACAAAAACTGGCGATTAAATAAACAACAGAAACATAATATGTAGTCAACAGTTTATTTAACTCACAATGACTTCAAAGAAATGGACAATTCAAAGTTTTGCCAGAATGGAAGTTATATAGTGAAATCAAAATGACGAGTGAGATAGATATAAGGAAATGAGACTTTCATTCATAAAAATTTCCAGTCTCTCCAAATTCCCCTGATTGAATTGGCTCCGCATCGATTGGAGAAACTTAGATTATGACTAAGTCAAACCTGAACAAGAATTTGCTCAGGCATGTCCCAACAGCTGTTTTTTAAGTAAAACATGGCTAGATTAAAATCATTGCTCAAATTATTGCATTTTCAATTTCTCTCTCCCAAGCAGAAAATTTATTCAATTACAGTATGACAAAAATAAGTGAGTGACAATTAGCTGAGTTCCTTAGCAATCTTGAGTCGTTTTTCCTCGAAGAACATTCCAGTCATTCATGACAAACTCAGTTTGTTCACGGGATGAACTGTAAAAAACTGATGTGAGTCCAATGAAAGTTGTTGAAGAATCCGAAATGTTACGGTGTGTTATTTTCCAGTTAAGTATATTGAATGGAACGTATTTATTGCTTAAGACGAGCAGGGAGACATATTGAACTGAAAGAATAATTCAAGGCAAATTATAAGTAAAACTTTAAGTAGTTTGTCACTTACCTCTGTTGAATCTCATTTTGCACTTTTTGAAAATAAAATCGGGAACAAAATAGCTTTCGATTCCGGAAGTTGTTAAAGAGGGATGATTGAGATGCGCTCTGAGCTGTTGAACAAGGTAATCGATGTCCGGTAATGATCTTTGCAAAGACAACACTCCGGTTGAATCTGGTGGAAAGCAGAGCAAGAAGAGAGCGACCACCTTGATGGAGAACATGATCGAACGAATGATGCGTTCGGGATGAAAACATAGATTCTCCAAAAGATGCAGAGCTAATCGAATCAGAGGAAATTCGGGGAAACAGAAAGTTTTATGATTGTAAGTTTCCATCTGTGTGGGAGTTGTGGGAGAGAAGAATCAAAGGTCAAAGTTCAGTTGATCACATTTTTGTATGAACGCTTTGATCTAATTGATGAGTATCAGTTGTGAATTGGATTCAAGTTAAATGTTGGAAATAAGATTGAAAACGAACAATGTTGTATCAATGTATCAGAATCAATGGTCAAAGTTCAATTGGTTCCATTTTTTATGAACTGAACTCAGATAGATTATGATCCAATTTATTAATACCAGAAGTGCATCGGAATCAATGAAAATGTTGGAAACAAGATTGAAGACGGGTATTGGATGACACACTGTGGTATCGAAAAATGGACGCAATCAAAACTTTATTTCTGTGTTTTTAGGTTTCACAAAAGTATTATTCCATTAAGGTTGATGTTAAGAGAATAGTATTTTCATTATGGCAAAGGGCATGTGAGAACACGTCCGTTTACAAAAAGATGAGTTCGATTGGCAAATTTCATCAAGAATTCCACTTCAAAAAATCCTCCCGGAAAGTTATACGGCTGTTGGCGCTTTCTTTAATCCATTGTGACCAGATGAAGGAAATTTTTGAATATTCGTTGGTCTTGAAGTTGTTGATGATGGCATCTGAAAAATCAGTGTTTTTCTTCTTACAATTCATTACTTTGCAAACCTCTGGAATAGTGGACTGGGTGGCATCCCTTCAAGTAGAAGCCATCTGAGAAATGCTTCAGTAGCATATCCGGGTATCGGCTTTTGTTGTAGTCAATTGACTGGATCAGCGCGTTTCCGATGATGTCCGAGCTGCAAAGTGTGTTTCGTCCATCCGTCATCATATACTGTCCATCAAATAAGTGAAAATGGACGAATCCTTCCAGATCGAAGTCTAATCCGTTGGCAACGAACGAGACTTGCACACTGCTCGTGTTGCCAATCCAAACGTGTCCATTTGATTGTATATTGAAACCCCGAGTATCAATTTTATCAATTTCATTAGGGAAGTTGTCTGAAAGCAAACCAACGAGTTTGTGAAACACTACAAAAGCGACATGCTCACTCTTGTTGTAGTCCATAACACCCTCTGAACTGAAACTTGTCCGAAATGAGTTGTTGAAGAACTGGCCTGTTCTTCAGGTTGTTATGAACAGCATTGACAAGATGCTCCACAATCGCATCAGGAGAAGTGTCCGTTGTTCCGAGAGGGCAGTGACTTCCGAGGAGAGGAAGGAAGGTGCCGATGGTAGACATGGTTGGTCGAATGAAGGGGTCTCCGTAATCGGATCATTGTAAACAGTGTGGGAGCGAGAACTTTTATGATCGAACACATTAGCTCTTCTTGGGAGCTGAAAATTCAAATTTCAAAGTCCAATGATCATTTGCTTCATTAAATAATTTGGGTCTTCTTGGGAGTCTTGGAACTAGACACTTTAAAGCAAAGGGTTGGAAACTGTTGTGAATGAGCACTTTAAAAAACTTCTTTGGAAAATCCTCAGTGCTCTCACACCACGTGTTGCCACTACCGCATTCCAAAAAAGATTCACAAAAACTTGCGAAATACAAAAATACAAAAATAAAACCAATTGAACTTGTTCAAAACTTGGGCAAATTTATCAATTATCCTGAGCGGAAATAGTAAGGGAGATCATAAGGGGGAAACGGGTCGGAAATGTTTCAAAATTATAAATGTAGTTGAAGGCAAAATAACTATAGTATTTCAGTATTTATATGACAAAAACGAGTAGCTACAGTACCGGACAAAAAGATATCATATTTTGGTGCACTATGTAGTTTTTCTACCATTGCTATTTCCGGAATGGTAAGAGGTATCAAAAAGTTGTAAACTACAAAGTTGCGCGAAATTTCAAGGGCTAAAACTTTGTAGTTCACAACTTTTTGATACCTCTTACCATTCCGGAGATAGAAATGGTAGAAAAACTACATAGTGCACCAAAATATGATATCTTTTTGTCCGGTACTGTAGATTGGAGGCAAAAACGAAAAAGGAGAGGAGTATTGATTCTTAGGTTCTTTGGTTCTGGTTTCCCAACATATTTTGCTCCTTTCGCTTCTGTTCTCTTGCCAGCACTTTGGCAGCGAGTTCCCGATTCAGACGGTTTAAACCGACAGGGGCTGACAGTTAACGCCAAGAAAGCCGAGAGCAATCGATACCTTCCTGTAATCCGCTGCCGCGCTTTCAGACTGAGAACCCGCGCTCTCTTCCAAGTTGGAAAAAACCAGGGATCGTTTACGTTCTTCCTCTTCGTTGGGAATCAAATCACTATTACAAAGATTTGGGGAAATAAGAGACGAATGAATAGACTGTGATGGGGATGAGTCGAATCGTACCTTGAGATCAGCAACAGTTTCCTTTAGAATCGTAACTTCACCTTGGAGCTCCAAAACCAGACGCTTTTCATTCTTGATCATAGACATCATAAGGGAGCACATGCCCAGCAGCAGTTTTTCAGATTTCGAGACGTTCGATTCATTCTTGAGTTCTTCAAGAGTTTGGGAGATAAAGAGAAGTCCGTCAGGGTCGTCAGTAGTCGTAGTAGTAGATGGAGAGTCAGAGCATCTTGGGCGTTTTATCGGTCCTTTTAGAATAGGGGTCGTTGTATCAGTCATAGGCGGTTGAGAATTGGTTTCCATATTTGTCCTCAGTTAAAGCAATCGTTAGAATCGTAGTTTAGGTGTGGCAGATAGAATACGAATATCAATTGGTCGGGTGCAGGAGGGAATGCGGGACCAGACCGCTCACCACGAGGCAACGGTGGGGAATGAGGGCAACGGTGGGGAATGAGGGCAACGGTGGGGAATGAGGGTTTCAAAATTATAAATGTAGTAGAAGGCAAAATAACTGTAGTATTTCAGTATCTATATGACAAAAACGGGTAGCTAGATTGGAGGCAAAAACAAAAGAGGAGAGGAGTATTAATTCTTAGGTTCTTTGGTTCTGGTATCCCAACATATTTTGCTCCTTTCGCTTCTGTTCTCTTGCCAGCACTTTGGCAGCGAGTTCCCGATTCAGACGGTTTTGAACTTCTTTCTGCTGTTGCTTGGGCAGTTTAATCCATTCGATGTAAGAAATCGATGCATTGGTCGAGCCATATGAAGTTGCGGACTGACGTTCAGAGTTTGGCAGCATGCTATTGACCGGGCCTGTAAAGAAAACACATATCAAGATGTTTAATTTGATGTCTATTGAATTTGATATTGACAAAAAAGAAATTCGAAAGAAAACTGACGTCTTGGTCCGATGGGCACCGATCGGACAGTAATCTTTACGTCCTTGTTTTTCTTAGCTGTCGTCGGCTTCTGTCTCTGCGGATTTGGAGTTAAACGAGAAGAGCGGATTGGGGAGGGAATGGTGATCAGCGGAACATACGGCAGCTCCGGTTCCAGTTTCAATGTGGGCAGCATCACTGGAGTCGACGGCGGATCGGAAAATAGAACACCTCCCAAGCAGATGATTCTGGGCACAACGGTCCATTCATAGTAATCGGTCTCGTTATTGAGAATCGGATAGGGTGGATAGTCTGCAATTTTTTAATAAAGCATATTCTATCAACAACAATGTATGATAACTAACCGTCGGGATTCGGAGATGTTGGGGTGAGGGGGCCGAAGAACCCGATAGCTGGATCCAGAATTGCCATATCAAATCCGTCTTCGTAATACTCTTCGTATTCGGCGGCATTTGGAAAGATCTGACTATTCGTTGGCTCCAGCGGGCTTTGGGGGTTTT
>LR580507.1:0-27800 GCA_900536345.3 Caenorhabditis sp. 39 LS-2015 | reverse complement strand
AGAACGGTGAGTCTGTACGAAGGAAAGATCTGAAAGTCTGGAGTATTCAGAATCATGTGTGGAGAACGATGATGTCCCGACGACGACTGTGTCAACTGCATCATCGAGTAGTGGAAGTGGTGGCTCCGGAGGTTCCGGCGGCTCAGGAGGCTCCGGAGGATCCGGAAGTAATGGACAAGGAGCACCAGGAGGACCTGGAGGTCCCGGAGGTCCCGGTGGCCCAGGTCGTGGTGGCCGCGGAGGATTCGGTGGCTTCGGAGGTCATGGAGGTCACGGTGGAGGGCCCGGTGGACATGGCGGAAGAGGAGGCGATGGTGGTCGAGCAGGATTCGGAGGACATGGTGGAGGAGGAGGAGAAGGAGGTCAAGGAGGAGGAGGAGGTCATGGCGAAGCCGGTGGACATGGTGGTAGAGGAGGAGCTGGTGGAGGTGGCGGACAAGGAGGTCAAGGAGGTCAGGGTGGAGCTGGTGGTCACGGAGGCTTCGGTGGTCGCGGCGGTGCTGGAGGACGCGGTGGTGATGGAGGTCGTGGTGGACACGGAGGATTCGGAGGACATGGTGGAGGCGGTGGACAAGGAGGTCAAGGAGGAGGAGGTGGTCACGGGGGAGCCGGTGGACATGGCGGTAGAGGAGGAGCTGGCGGATTCGGAGGTCATGGACATCCAGGTGGTCCTGGAGGACCTGGAGGTCAAGGAGAACCAGGACATGGAGGATATGGAGGATCAGGAGGAAATGGAGGAAGCGAAAATTGCGACGCAGGTTCTGATTCTGGCACTCAAATCATCATTGGTGCTTCGAAACCGGAGAAAAAATCTACTTGATTTTCAAAGAGCCGTTGGTTTTTAAACGACACCATTGTTCAAATTCATAAAACGTCCTTGCTACATATAGTTTTTGTTCTGTTGAGGTTGGCGTTACAGCGCAAACCTTTTCCAAGAAGTTTTTATTGCGATCCCCGGAACTATAAAGCAACCGAGTGACAACGACAGTTGCAAACATGAGATTCCTTCTGCTATTTTGTATTTTTCTTTTTGTTTTTGTGAATTCGTTGATTATTGATGATCGTGTAGGTGAAAATGATAATGATAATGACAGTTGCGAAGATGGAGGTGGCGGATGTTAGTGAGCTATCCTGTAATGATTTCGTGTCAAAGTGTGTATTCAGACGGTGACGACTCGTGCTCTTGCGAAGACGGAAATGGAGATCAAGAGATCATAATCGGCCAGATAATTGATCCAAGAAGAGTTCGCGGTCATCGACACGGAGGAGGACATAGACACCATCATGGAGGACGCCCGAGATACGGAGGAGGGGGAGGACACAGACACCATGGTGGAGGCGGCGGTGGCGGAAGAGTGATGATCGGGTCTTCGAGAGATTGAAGTGAACAATTTGAATAAAGCTGTTTTGCAAAGCAAAAATAAGTTATTTATTAGTCCAAAATAGTTGTCAAGGTGTCATTCAAACCCAAAATTCGTCAATTCAAACAACAAGTATGTACAGGCAAAGGGACGGCGTCGCAGGTTAACCTCTTCCGGGACATCCACGTCCGTTGCAGAAGATGTACAGTCCGTTTTCCTTGGTTCCGATGTACGAGTTGCCGTGTCCATCATAGTTCAGTCCCGGGAAGAGAGATGGCTGGGGACGAGCATAGGCATTCTGGTAGTAGTTGTAGTTCTGGTAGCCGTTGTTGTATCCGTTCTGGTAGTAGTTCTGGTAGTTATTTCCATATCCTTGTCTCTGGTTTTGATAAGGACTACGGTAGCCTTGGTAGTAGTTGTTCCGATTGTAATTCCGATTGTACGCCGTTGGATACTGGTACTGATAGTTGCCGTAGGAATTGGAAGTTCTCACTCCATAGGGACCCGCTTGGACGTAGAGAGTCACAAGGAGGAGTGATAAACAGATAGTGATAAGGGAGGACATGTTGGAGGGGGTATGAAGCTTGGAGAAAAAGAAGAAGCTTTATATAGTAAGTGGGTGACGTATTTGACTTCTTGGTTCCACACTCTGTAAGTGGGAGGAGGCTCCTCCTAGTCTTGGTTTCAATGGGGTTAAACGACAGGGGGCCTCCCACCGACCGAAGCTAGACTGGGAACTGAACTGGGTTGTGGATTAATGACAGAGAACTAATTATTTTTAATGAGACTCTCCTCTGCTTCTCTTTCGCTACGTATTTGGTTTCGCGCAAGGTCGTGGCGAAACGACGGATAAACGACAAGGAGAAGCGGCTTAATGGGCGATGCGCAACAGGCTTGAGGAACACACGTGAACACGAATTGATAAGTGTTTCGATGAGGGCAAAGAGACATACCGAGGATTGATCTTTTGATCTCTAGCAAGGAAGTTGAAAGCTGAGATGATTACTAGGATAACAAGTGATAACTTCTAAAGATCCAACTGGTTATTGGGCGATCTTTGCGGTCTCGTTTGCAATCCGCAAAAGTCCTTTGCATTTTCTTCCATTCGGTCATTCGGGGTCAGGTAATCCACCCAATTAATCTAATTAAATTATCCAATTACTTTGTCTGTATCACTATCAATCCAGCATCCAGCTCGTAATCCTTGATCCGTCCATCTATCATCAGCTGTCCTGCCCTATTTACCCAGTTCAATCTCGTTTCGTTTTGTTCTGTTTCCCGTGGTATCCAATCCAAGACAAATCTTTTTGTACCCAGCAACAGCTTCTCCGCTTGCATCTCGTCACTAACTAGCTTCCGAATAGGAGGCGATAAGCGCGATAAGAAGCCGACGTGCGATATCACCTAGCCGCTTGTGATAACATGGGGAACGGAGATTGAAATGTGGGAAAGTGAGAAGAAGTCGAGTAGGGGAAGAGAGAAAGAGGGGGAGAAGCTGATCTGATCGGCTATCTGGCTACGCAGAGGATCATTGACGTAAAAGTTCAGAGAATGAACGAATTGGGAGAGGAGTACGGTAGAATGGAAAGACGCAGACAGACCTAATCAAGATAGGTTTCAGAGTTTAATCACTTTCAGTTTTGTGTGATGGCTAGTGAAGGAAGGAGAGAAAGCTTAGCTTGAGTTAGCTTGTCAGCTGACCGTCACTTTTCTTTTTCACTGTGAAAACTACCTTTGTTTCTCTCACTGCCCTTTAGAAGAAGACATGACGACTAAATACTGTCAGTTATGTATCTGAGAGGGAAAGTAACTTTGTGGCTCGAACTGCTTCTCTCTCTTCAGAAGATACCCGAAAGTGAATAGTAGGTATGGCAATCGACGATGTTGCAAGAGCAATAGGATCCATCGTCGAGATTCTGATGGATACAACATTCCAGAGGTTTCATCAGAACTTCTCCGAAATGAAGCGCTCCGATCCGAATGGTCTGCTTATAAAGCTTCTTCTCGTCGTCCGCTGCAAACGAATTAGTCCGATTCTTGCTGCCGAATCGTATTCCGCGTGGACCAAAAGCCAAACCAACATCAATTCCGAATTCGCAATGACGATTTTAGTCGTCAGAAGCTCATATTCCACTGTTACAATCAGCTGTATGTGCGTCTCTCCGCTGCGCGGTATCATTTGCATCTCGTCACTAACTAGCTTCTCCGATGGACAACCCGATAGAGGAGAAGGGAGAGGGGAGAATGAACGAAGATTGAAATGTTTGGAAGCGGAGAGGATGAGAAGAAGCAGAAGCTTGTCGGTCCGTGCGCTCGGAATCATAGCCCAAAAGTTCGGAGAGCGAAACGAGAGACAACAGGAACGGAGGAGACGCAGAGAACTTGGAAAGAATGTAGGAATGATAAGAGACGGAGGGAACGATTCGAAGCATTTTGTTGTTGGGATGATGACAAGGTTCCAAGAAGGAATAGAAGAGGAACCAGCTAACGATAAGCTAACGGATAGGAGAAAGGAGTGAACGATGAAAGACAAAGAGAAGAACCGGCAGGACGAGTGACGTGAGAATCCGGAACGTGAAATGGAGTTGAGAAAAGGAGTTCGACGGAAATCATTTTCGTGTTGTGCAGCAGAGCATTATTTTTTGATAGAAACACCCTTCGCTACCGATATGCATAGAAAGTCATCAAGACGTAGCGGCAACCAAAAAGACTCGAAACGCAGGGAAACGAAGAAGAGACGCGACTTGAGTTGCTCTAGGTAAATAACTCCATCGTTGAGATCTATCTTCTGATTCCAACTCTCCTCTCCAGACCACCAACTTCCCACCCGGCCACCGGATTCTACTCTGATTACACCGATCCATCGGCCACTTCCTACACCTACTCCAATTCTTCTCGTTCTTATTCCAAAAAGAGGGTCATTGGGGACGATGGGAGAGCCGTGGAGACGGAGAGCTACAGTTCGACAGATGAATACCAAGTGGATTTCCCGGAGGTCCAAGTGAAAATGCCACGTTGCCGAAGACATCGCCATCGATCCGAAAGCCATGGACCGGTGGACAGAAATGCAGTTTATGATGAACTGGTGACGGAGAGTCTTCACAGTCATCACAGCCACGGAAGCCATCTTTCCCATTCACCGTACTCGTGTTCCACCGATTCGACCAACTACGAGACGTACAACTCTCAGCAGCGTTTTCAGTCGATCGGCAACATTTTTACCTCGATGTTCGGTTTCTTTCAGAATAATCCGGTAAGCAGAAAATGTGAGAAAAGTTAGGGGAAACGAAGGGAAATGTTTTCAGAACATGACAAAGGTTTTGCTCGGCATTCTCTTGTGCTACGTGGTCGTTTGCAATCTGGAGATTCTGATTCCCAAGATCATTTCTATGATCGTCAGGTAGAAACTTAAAACTTCTAAAATCATATTGAAGTTTGTAGACTGTTGTACCCATGGGCTCGTTACTGGACAGTAGTCGCCGAGCAATTCGCTTCGGCCATCGCAAACATGTTCACTCGGATGGATGCTGTCATCTATGTGAGTGAGGTGTCACTTGGCCGAACTTTCCAATTGCAAAAGTTCGGTCGTACTGTTCCATTTACCAATTAGATGTTTCTCCTCTATTTGAATACCCGTATTTTTCAGGCCAGCTACTGCGAATTCGCCGCCAAATACTGCCGAAACCGTCGTCTGATGTGCGATGTCACCTGCTCATTCGTCGACCATGTCCTCTCGCAATCCCGTCCCCATCTGGCTCCGGTCCCCCAGAATTAGCTTCTCGTTTCATTTTTTCTCGTTCTCCCTTCTCCTCTTCCTCCTTTTTTCTCGGCGATAATAAAGAAATGTTTCATTCGGTGTGTCTGTCTCTCTTCCTTATCAGTCACTCTCTCCACCTTCTCCGGCTCTCTTCCTCCACACCAAGAGTCATCTAAAGTTTATGTGGTGTGATGCCGTGTACCCAGTGTCCTTTTTTCTTGCATTTTTTGCAGTTTGATAACATTAAAAAAACATGAAAAATCTGCTGATTATCGGCATACCTTACTCTTTGCTCTGACTTTCCTTTCAATCTGTTCCATTCTTCAGTGAACAATGGTTGTTGCTCAAACGGGTCGTCAGATCAACTTTCCCGAGTACCAAAACTTCCTGGAATCCATGGAAAAGAAGGGCGGTCCGTTCAGGTTTGTGGCCGCCCGAAAACATTTTCCAATTGGATCCAAAGTTGGCACAGTGCCAAAGGCCAGAAGTCTCGCGGACATCAGGAAATCGGTGCTGGAATCGCCAAGAGTCAAAGTGAGTGTTTGAGTTCCCCCGAATTCCATAAATTTCTCAATTTTCCCGCACATAAATCTCCGCTTATCACTCATCACTTATCACTAATCACTTAACGGAAACGCGTTCGAGTCAGCAATTTCGGGCCCGGTTGTAGTCTTGGAATCACAGTTCGCACGTGTTACAAATGTTTCAAGGAAACCCGTTGATAAAAAACGATAAAAGATTACATGGCACCGCACGAATCGCGGAAATTGATAGGCACTGATAAGAAAATATGAAAAAAGGAAAAGAGTTTCAGAGTGTGATCAGTGAAGAGACATTGAGACGGAGATGCGATGCAGCGGATGTTTTGAAAGAGGCAGAGGAGATTTTGGATGAGATGTCACACACGTACAATTTATGGAATGTCAGGTCATTCGGATATGCAGTTTGTAAGGCGATGGAGGTATCCGAACATCTGATCCGTTCCTTCGGACCATCCTGATCTTCAGAAACTCTACGATGGCATATATGTAAACGAGAAACGTCTTCTGGAAATCCGAGAGCTCAGCAAGAAAGACTGCGTGATCTTCATGCCGTCTCACAAGACATACTTTGATTTTCTGCTTCTCTCCCTCATCTGTTTCCAATATGTGAGCAAAGGATAATGTTATATTCCCTGCCAACCGATACATTTCAGGACATTCAACTTCCCGCGATTGCCGCCGGACAGGACTTTATGAGCATGAAGTTTATGGCGGGTGTCTTGAGAAGATCCGGAGCGTTTTTTATGAGAAGATCTTTCGGAACAGACCAATTGTACTGGGCAGTGTTCTCAGAATACGTCCAGTCCCACGTGGTCAACAATGATCGGACCGTGGAATTTTTCGTGGAGGCGACAAGATCTCGAGTCGGGAAGTCACTCCATCCAAAATACGGAATGCTACAGATGATCCTCGAACCGTACCTTCGCGGCTCAGCATATGACATTCTTATTGTTCCAGTGTCCATGAACTACGACAAGATCCTTGAAGAGAAACTGTATGCCTATGAGCTCCTTGGATTCCCTAAACCAAAAGAGTCGACGTCAGGTCTTCTGAAGGCCAGGGAGATTCTAAACAACAATCATGGTAGCTGTTTTTTGACATTTGGAGAGCCGATATCAGTCCGAGAATACTTCGGGACAACTCTTCATCGCGGAACATTTGTCTGTCAGCCAGACTCTCAATTCGTTCTAGACTCCCAAGCGAAACAAGAAATCAAGAAATTCGCGCATCGAGTAGTCGAGATTCACAACGAGAACGCAGTGATTACTGTCTGGAGTGTGGCATGCATGGCCATTTTGCAGACGTTCGATCAGGATGATCAAGCGACTCTCACCTATTCGAGCATTTATTCTGGAGTCGAGGACCTCATAATTCTCCTGAATAGACTAGGAACTGTAGTGAACATTGACAAGAATTTGGACAAGAATCTGAGGTATTATCTGAAGATGCATGACGATTTGTTCGAGCCGTTCGACGTGACGGCGGATGATTTCCAATTGAAGTTTATCGATTTCCCTGTGGATCATCAGAAGCCAGAGGTTCCGAAAAGCGTGATGGAACGGGCGGTCAGTCGGTTGATTCTGACGACGTATTCAAATGGAGTAAGTGACTCTGGGTCTTGAAGCGAAAACACTTGCCCCTCTTTCAGATGATCCATGCCGTCGACAGTGAAGGAATCATTTGCACACTGGTTAAGAACAGTTCGCAGTGCCACGTGGCAAAAGCAAAGGAAGAGTTCTGGTGAGTCAATTTAAATATAATAAGTCATTCAAAATGAAAAAAATACGTTCGATTTCAGTTGGATCCATAACCTAATGAAACGAGAGTTCGTCACAGTGCCCGGGGAACAAGGGAAACTTTTCGAGAAGACGTTAGAGATCTTGACGGCTTCGGAAATTCTAGAAGTCTCCGACGATGGAATTCTGAAGATTGTTGATGAAAAGGAAGCGAGTGTTTTGAGCCGATTGGTCATGGTAATGAACAGAAAATATACCTAAATTCGAATAAAAACTGATTGTGAGAGAACAACTTTCAGCCGTATTTCTACAACTTCGAAGCAGCGTTCAACTCATTCGACGAGAAATGTCCCATTGTGTCCAATTTATCGGAAATCGTCGGAACTGTTCAAAAGAACATCAGCACTGCCTACCAGCACCGATTACCCAACACTCGGCTATCATTTCTGTCCACTGAACCCATAAAGAACGCTTTCGCTGCGTTGACCGACTTCGGAGCTTTCGAGAAAGATGTAAATACTTGTCTCATCTTATTAAATATAATCTCTTTAAAACATCATTGTAGGGCCATGGTATTCGACCAAACTTTGCGAAACTCCGCCAAATTCGCACCCGACTTGCCAATTTTACAAAAACAACAGCGACTTCTAAACTATGAGATTGTTTTTTTTTTCTATTATATAATTTTTAATAAAAAATCCGGTTTCTTTTTGAATATTTTAAATATTCAATAAAAATTTTTTTTGTTCCAATTTGGAAATCAGTATTTAGAATAAAAACGCAGAAAACTTCGGCTGACGAACAATGCAAACGCGCTCCATTGACAACGCGGGCGAAGTTTCGCCTTCAAATGATTTCCAATTGATTCAGTCGAACTTTCGAATTGAATTCGCATTTTTTCCACTTTTTCGCGATATTTTTTGAATATTTATTTGAAAATCTTATTAAGGATCTCTCAAATTTGTAGTTCCAACTCAGATTCTGCTCAAAAGTCGTAAAATTTATCAAAAACTGCCCAAAAGCAACTGAATTTCCAGAAAATGATTTTCCTCTTGGTTTATCCTGCGAAACTGTTTTCGTGAATGAAATTTTAAAGGAAACCGTTTTTAAATACCGTTATTCCGCCGAATTGTTGCAGGACCACTTTTGAAAATGCAGTGTGCTACGGTAAACATATTTTGAAACATCAAACAATTTTTGAGCGAAAAACACGATTTTCCTTGCGAAATTTGGTCTAACTTCTTTTTTCCGCTTCTTCTTGTTCTTCGTCTGGCAAATTTAAATTTTTCAACAGTTTTATCTTATTTTTCAGGGCTAGTTCGTTATGAGTACGCGAAGTAGACGTTCGGCTGCTGGCGGCGATGAAGTCACTCCGACTCCGGTTGCGCCTGTTGAAACAGTGAGTTTTATCAGAAAATTATTTTGAGTAACTCTGTTTTTCAGTTTCCTTGCACCTGGGAAGGATGCACTCACAAGCCGTTCCAGACAAAAAGGGGAATGCAGGGACATATAAAAGCCGTGCACGAGACTGATGCCGCCAAAACGCCGACTACTGCCAATCGGGCCGACCCGTCACTCGAGGAAGAATCTGAGGTTATCACTGTGTAGCATTCTTTGTGAATCAAAAAACGTTTGTTTCAGGAGCCAGTTGCTACACCCAAGTCAACTACGAAGAAACCCGAGACTAAAGCGACTAAGACGTCCACTCCGGTTAGAAAAACTGCTGATAAGAAAACAGAAGTGTCAAAGGCTTCGACTCCAGCCTCTAAGACTCCAGCGAAGGCGAAAGAGGAGCCGAAGACCGCTGCGCCGATGAAAAAGGCTGATCCTTCGACTCCAGCTGCGAAGACTACCGACAAGAAGAAGGAAGAAGCGAAAGCTAAGACTCCAGTTCCGAAAGCTGTTGATAAGAAAAAGGAAGAAGCTAAGGCTACGACACCAGCTCCGAAGACTGTCGAGAAGAAGAAGGAAGAGCCAAAGGTTGCGAGTTCCGTTAAGAAGACAGCTGAAGATACCTTCGACGTGCAAGAGACTTCTGCTCCGACTACAACATCGAAAAGGACGATAACTCCGAAACCAGCGGCAAAAGCTACTCCCGGACCATCGGAGCCATCGTCCAGCGCTGCTGCTCCTGCTTCGACAAGAGTAACCCGTAAGGTGAGAATCCGATACAACGAACCTAGTCTCTGTATTAATTTGTTTTCTTTAGCGTGCGATTGAGAATACTGCTGCATCCACTCCTTCCGCCGCTTCGTCGTCGGCGACCGCTCCGTCTACTAAGAAGAAGAGAGTCGGATTCTTCGACACCCCATTGAGAGAAGCGACTCGGAAGTTGGTTTGCAATGACGGAATAAAGCAGGAAATTGACGAGCACCACGTTTCCGTCACTCGTTTCGCAGAACGTGTCGATCCGCCACAGACGGTTTTCTCTGTTGGCGAGATGGCCAAGAAGCTGCTCCCGCTGCTCACCGCGAAGCAGGGTTTGACGAAGAGGAAGACCAAGAAGGAGTACTGCATCGCATGCCTCGACTTCAAATTGACCAACGACACCTGCTCCAATGAGCATAACGACAACGATGATCGCATCCAGAAGCACTGGACTCAGTGAGCGATTGAACTGGAACTATAGACCTAATTGTTGTCGTTTTTGCAGGTTGTTCCCGGATCGCAACCCCATCCTGCTCACGAAACAACAAATATACGACGACCTCACCATAATCGCGACTGAATGGTCGTAAACTCAGAAATCTCCCTCCGCACCGCGCATTGTCTCATAAGTGTCTCTCGAATGATTTGCAGTTTAACCTTTTATTCTAGTTTAATCAACTGGATCCTAATATTTGAATCTGAATTTTTACCCAAAACTACTTTTCGTATATCTCTTGAGTGACCTCAAGTTGGGTTGATTTATTTATTTTTCTCACTTTGCCCATCTCTGCTACTTTGCTTGTTCAATACCATTATTTATAAAAACTCATTCTATTTCGTTGATTTTTTATTATTATTATTGTATTTCAACTGGTTTATTCCTGATTTCTATGAGCTCCAAGCTTGAAAATTCGTTGGCCACGGAAAAAGGTAAGCAATTAACTATTTATCGAGGATTATTGGTCCTAGGCAGATGGTAAGTCCCATAATTTGTGTCTATCTCGTATCTTTCTTTTTCATCTTATATCATTTCCAATTATAGTCCGTATTCATTTTCTGGAACTATTGTCATTTCGAACCATGTCTCTCTGAAAAGTACGATTTTTGTGTTTTTCATTGCAATTTTCCTCTGATTCATCTCTTTTTTGTCCTTCCCAAAGTAATATATTTCGTTCTGCTCCAAATTCCCCGTCTCGAGTACAAAACCCGTTTCCATCGAACCGACAGAGAAATGCGCACTGGAGCGAATCGATCATTACGACTCTGTCGAAGTCTGCATCTAATGATTTTGAGATTTTCACTCCAAATTCGTCATTTTCCTCTTCAATTGATAAAATGGATACGAGGAAAAGAAGGTCTTTATCTAAATGTTTTCCAAACGTGCACATTAAGAGGAAATCGAATTTTCGAGAATGTTTCCTTTTACACCTGTCAGCCCTGCTGCAGCTGCAGCTGTCCGATCTCGAAACGGAACAAAATATTTATATTTTCCATTTGTGAAGTGAAGATGGAAATTCCCCCGTGCAGCTGATATTTTTCCGTTTTCTCTAATCGCTCTCGTTCTGTTTTTGACAAACTAATAAAAAAGAGGGCGGAGCGTCATGAACGCTCACATTTTTCGTCGCCGCGAAAACTGTTTTTGTTCCATTCATTCGCCCTCTTCCCTCGATTTTCCGTGATTTCAATTCGTAGATGCGGATGATGTGGGTTGGTTGGGGCTCATAGAGCACACACACACACAAACGCATTATAATTATGAGGGGGGAAAGGAGGATTATAAGGGGAAACGAAATAGGAAATTGGAGGGTTCGAGGGAAGGTAATTGTTTCGATTGGCAGTTGCGAGAGGGTGGAGTCTGTCCTTTTCCCAAATGTTTCTCGGTACAGAATTATTTTCGCTTTTCCGCCAGAAATTCGTGTCTTGCTTGCTATTTTCTCCGCTGAAAGCCTACATTTTGTTCAATCAAAATGACAAATTCCGATTTGTTGTGTGAGAAAATAATTCAAACGAGCGAATGATTTTTCTGTTTTTCGAAAGCCAACCCAGTGTTTGGAGTTTGGGCAATTCAGTCTTCGGCGGTGTTCTAATCTCTTGAATAATCCGACTTGGAAAACGAATCGTGGATAAGTTTTACTTCCGTGATCTGGATTTCGATTTTTGGATTTTAGCTCATCGTTTCAAGACCCAAGTTTCTAGTTTCTAGTTTACAAAACAAGCTTTTTGTGGAGATAAGAGCAAACAGATTGAAAGTTCCGCGAAATCAGATCTGATTCAATCAACTTTTCTTGAAATGCTTTTCCGAGTCTCTTTCGGCTCTTCTCTCTCCCTCCATCGTCACTCGGATTGATCATCTAATCCGCTATTTCCGATATTTCTCGATGTGATGGATACATTCATATTTTTAATCTTCTTCTCTCTGTTTTTGTCCTTTTTCTCCTTTGAACTTCTCTGAATTCTCTGCGACGTCACATCCCCATGCCACTTGAATCAGTCCTTCTGGTTGCAATCATAAGTGCTCAGTTGCTACTAGGGAGAACATGAAAGTTTTTCTAGAAAAATCGCTGGAGAAATAGGGAGAACGCCAGTGTCATACTCTCCATTTCCCATTGTTTTCCGTCTTGACAATCAGCCGAAAGGACATGCGAAATCAGGCGGTTCTGTTTTGAAAGAAGTGTGGTTCGGCGTAAACAGTCGGCGGTCCATGGAAGGAGAAGAAAGAAAGAAATGCGAATAGATTCCTTTTTTCTAAGTTGTTATTGTTGTTTTTGAAGATATTCATCTCTAATCAGTCCACTGAAATTAGTCTTATTCTTCAGAATCTTTCTCTCGAATTCTGAAACTTTTCAATCTTGAAAATAACAAAAATAACGAGCAGGTGAAATTCGGAATTTTAATCGAATTTGGACATAGTTAGATCCAATTTTGACTTCTTGGGTTTAGTGCGTCATTTTCACATGGAAATTCTCGAATCTCTTCTTCGATATTCTCCCTCGCCTACCTAGAATTATCTGATCAAATCGGGAACCTACAATTGAGTTGTCGAATGTGCATTCCACACTGCAACTGCTTATTCTCTTATTACGAAAGGTTGCCATGCATACACTTTTGACCAATGGGTTACTCGACAACGTGTTCGAATCTATCGCATCGTTCATCGTTCTTTTGCTTTCAGTATATCGAAACATATCAAAAACAGTGTCTGCTGATCGGCAATTTTCGAATGCCGTTCGATGATACGATTGTCTTTTCCCATTCCACAACGATAATATTTATTTGCATTTTCCCAAATATCGTCCGTCGACTCGGGGGAGAATTTGCCCGTTTATTGCCTCTATTTCCCGAAAGAATCGTCGTCGACGAGCAGCAACGACATCGGCGTTTTGTGTCGACTTCCCCGGCCGAATCTGTTCCCTCCTTCTGTATTTTCTCACACCAATTAGAAGTCGTCGCGTTGGTTCCGTCGAATCCTGAAATTGTTTAATTCGTTCTCGTAGTCCGGCAACGTCGACGGGCGGAAAGACCGCGATTTGTGCTCTCGTTGCGTTTGTGAATTCTATCCAATTCAATTCGCTTCGCTTCGTTTTGTTCACTGATAAACAATAATCAGAAGTGTGAAACGCGCCGCAGCGGACAGAGAGACGGAGATCTGCGGCGGGGGGACACGAAGCGGATAAGCCCGTGTGAAAACTGACGGAAGTGGGGAGCAGCGACACGGATTGCCGTGTTTCACGCCACTTTTGCTGTAATCTCCAGTTCTCCACGAAACAAATTTGTTCTCTTTGGTTTTTGAATTGTACTTATAATTATTCTGCTGAACTTTTTTCCGAACAAGCTTTGCAAAGTTTGTTTAAAGTTTGCTCCAAGTTTTCGGAATGTTCTGCATTCTTCTCAAGTTTTCCAACCTTGCAGCTATAATTTCCTTCTGAATCGAATCGAGAAGTTCATTTTTCATTTCCGGAAAGGATTTCCATTTCCATTTCTCTCAACGTCTAATTTATAACTGAACTTCTCGTAACCTAGAGAAGGAAAATGACATTCTGCACTGAAGCCTGAATTGTTTATTCCCTCCCCCTTTCCAAGATATTCTACGTTTTTCTGTCGTGCAAAACGCAATGCCTCCCACTTGGAAATTCAACAAAAACCCAGCTCTCCTTCTCATTCGAAAAGACCAAAATGTTATGACACTAATCCGTGTAGGATATCCGCCTCAAATCTCATGATGATGTTATAGCTTTTTTCTCTCTTTCTTTTTGAATATTTGATACGGAAAACCAAAAACTCCGTGTCTCTCTCTCTCTCTCTTTCTCTTTTTCTCTTCGAATGGAAAAAAGTGATCTCGTCCTATCTATCTCTCGACTCTTTCGCCTACTTTTTTCGGTAGCGTCGGTGTTGCGGAAGGGTAGAAGACGGCTCACAGCGAGCAAAAGAAGTCGAATAGCCAGTGCAATGAGCCAAATAGGCGAAAAGACCTCCGAGCTGCTTGTGCTCAAACTAATGAGCCATTCGATTCGATTCGAATCCACTTTCGTCGTTGCCGACGTCGTCAGCAGCAGCAGCAGTAGCAGCAGAACCACTTCATTTTTCTTCGTCATTTTTTTTTCATTCTTCAGCTTTTTGTCTGCTCTTCTATTTGAAAAGAGCACCCAAAAAAGAGCACATTTCCTGTTCATCCGCGGCTAGAAAACGTTGCTCGGTTTCATCAGAAAATGATGCGAATGGGAATTCTCCCGTTTCTCGCCCTTCGACGACTCTCTGCGTTCTCAACCCATCACGTCATCTCTTCATTTCCAGCTCCTCTACCGTCTCCGTCCATCACACACTGTCTCACTGTCTCTCCATGTTCAACGTCTTCTGAAGTGTGGCTCTAACTTTGTGTGTGGAAGTGGACGAGAGCGAATTTTTTGCGACGCCGTTGAAAAAAAGATGGAAAGAAGAAGAAGAAGAAGAAGAAGAAAAAAGAACGAGTGTTCTTTCTCCTTCGTTTTCTTCCTGCTTTTTTTCGTACTTTCCCAGTTCTTCTTTGGAAGAAATTTGATAAATCTTAGTCTAAAACAGCTCAAAAATTGAAGTCTGTTTCCATAACTCGACTGTTCCTCCATTCAACGTTCGTTGCGAAAGTACATCAGTCTGCGAAGAAAAACCATTATCCCCTTTTCACCTAATCTCACAATCGGTATGCCAGGTGCGCACAGTACGGATCGATACGTGTCGTGGCAGATGTGAGCAACGTGAGAATGGATTATAATTGGTGCACCTCCTCCCTCTTCTCCCCGTCATTCCAGTCATTCCCATGTCCAAATGGTGTGTTAGAACACTATTCTTTTCCCTTGACGATCTGCAATTAGGACGAGAATAACACTAATTTCAGTGTATGTTCCTGGGGTTTCAAGTGTTGTTGACGTATTTTTTGAGTTCTCGATTTTCCTCCAATATTCGTTCGAACAGAAAGTTGACAAACATTGCGGAGTTTTGTTAACCCCATCTTCCGCAATTACTCTCTAGCTGTTGGTTTCTTCTAATTTCCGAACTGACCAGAACCTCCGAGTCGATGTGGCTGTGTTCTTCGAGCTATTTTCGACTCGTTTTCTCCAAAAGTAGATGTAGGTGTATTGAGTAAACTGGATGTTTTCCGATCCACGTTCTTTGCTGTCTCACGTTATCTTATCTCTTATCACCAGAGGTGGGCGCGCGAGGCGAAACCTGGGAGCGAAAATTTCAAAGGCGCATGCATTTTTTGGCCGAGTATCGAGAGTCCATTCAGAAAATAGTTAATTCCTATGATAATTGCAAACCGCCTTCTAAATTCGTAACGCGTTGCGAAGCCCATCGGGTCAAAAACGAGTATGCGCCTGTAGCGAAAACCGCTCCCAGAAATCGCTCCCAGCGGCTGGGAGCGATTTTTGCTGTCCCAGATGGACAGGCTCGCCCACCTCTGCTTGTCACTCGTTTTCTGTTGTTTTCTGATTTGAATTCGATCACCTTTTCAGGCTACTCCCATAATAACAAACTGGAGCCGCCGGACAAGAAGAATGAGGTCTCGAAACAGGAACGGCAGACGGCGCAGGAAGAAAAAGCGTGAGTTTGTTGATATCTGAAGGTTCAGAGTATTAACCTGAATTAGGCGGAAAGTAAATACATTACAAATCCTATTTCCAGATATCCTTTCAACCCGAGAATGCTGAAAAGAGTTAGACGAGCAGATCGGGAACATACTTAGTGAGCCGATTCTCCACTTTCTATTATAATTTGTGTTTTCTTCCAGCACTGGTATCGCAGCAAAGCTGAATCCATTGCATTCGACTCCGACTCCGTTGAGTTCCGACACGGACGACGAGACGGATTGGCAAGAGTTGAAGAAGAATAGGTACGCTAGACGTTTCAATTATTTTCAAAAAAAAAAACGAAGCCAATTTGTGCTAATACTTCCTCTACAAACCATTCTCTTCATCTTCTATGCTCTCTAAATATTTGAAGTGACAACTCATCAAACAACTCTTTTTGGTGAAATATCGAAATATTGCTCCATTTTTCGCGCGTCTTCCCATAGGGGATTTGCCATTGGACAGCTCCCTTTGGGTGGGTTTTACCACTCGGCAGAAAAAGTTTTCGGAAGTTGTACCACTTCAACTTTTTCCTCTTCTCTTTCTGGAAGAAACACCAGAAAGCATTGAACAGCTGAACGTTTGCCGTTAAAATCGTGGCAGAAGCATCAATTTCGGTGGGAAACTATTGGAAATTTATTCCATTTCTAGTCCATGTGGTCAGTGTGCCGCATCCATTCTGTGATTTATCTAGTGTGAATGAGAAATTTCTCATTTTTCTTTGGAGAAAAACCATCTGTTGTAGGGTCAGCTGTCCGGTTTTGAGGGTTCAGATCCGAGTACTCTGTCATTGTGGTTTGTCAAGTTTTTCAATAGAGCGCGAATGCCAAACACCTCATTCCTCTGCAAAAGCGGATGGATAAATATTACGCAACAGATTTTTCGGAACCGATGCGATCTTTCTCCTCCGCTTACTTTTTTTTCTTCTTTTTCAATCCAAAATCTAGGCTAAACATCCATCAAATAGTTAGCCAATCGCCGCCGCTCGAACTCTTCTCCCTGGGTTTCCCCCCACATCTCTTGTCTTTTTCTTTATCTTTTTTCATTCTTTTTTGTTTTATCGCGATTGTCTTCGTCTGCGTCTCTCGTTCCCATCGCACTATTTCTCGTCGCTGATCTCTGACAGCGATTGGACTCCTCCTGCGCAACGAATAAACAACCGGTTTCGAGGAACTGCCATCCTTCCCCTTCAACTGTTCTTCTCCTCCCCCACTCATTTTTTACTGTCAGTGAGGTACCTTTTTTGGGAATTTGACATTGTCTGCGTCTACCCTACAGTACACCCTCTCGGTGTTGGTCAATTTGGGAAAGTTTGGATGTTTCAATTGTTCCCCTCTTTTCGATGGCAACAATCTACAAACACAAACAAACAATTCTCGCGCATTTCTCTTATTTTTGTTGATTCCTATGAACTTTTCGTGTGTTTGTGCAACGTGTGGAATCGAAAAGTTATGGGAAACGAAACCCAAAAGTGCTCGAAACCTTTGAATCTGGAATATTGAAATTGTTTTCGCGAAAGAAAAATCACGAATTTTAAATCGCCCTCTGTCGGCCTTCCGAACACATAAACCGATCACATTTTTGTCATTCTAATGTGAAGTGACACGTGGCGATGCCAGCTGATCTTTGAGAATGACATTTTTTTGAAAGAATTCCCGCTTTGTGGATGCTATTATTACACCGGGAGGGTCTTCGCAGCGATGTTCTTCTTCGAAACAGCCATTTCCGTTGGTCGTTGCATTATGTTCCACTCGCTTCCTTTGGTCTCAAGTCTTTATCATCGACCATTATCATAATCAAAATTATCATATTTGCATTTCTCGTCCTCTACAACACAACGTTCAATTACCAAATGTCTCCTGACACAATATACATAAAGTCGCATAAACCGAGAGAGTAGAATGACCGATAATAACTGTGTTGCTGGCAGAAGGACACTACTGATAACGAGAAGACAACAGTTCCATTTGGTTTCTGACCACTCGATTCTGCAGTTCCTTGTTTTTCTGTTCGCCGAATTTCGAACCTATCTGCATTTTTTTCAACGCTGAAACTCGAAAACTTGAAATTGATCGAACAGCTCTAAAGTCATGTTTGTAGCTTTTTAAATTTCGGAAAAATCAGCATCCAAAATTGCATGTTTCCATGCAAAATGTATCAGGTTTTCTGAAATTTGCACTGTTTCATGCGAGATTCTAAATTTTGACACTTGAATATTTGATCTTCTAGTGCAGCATACAAAACACATCTGAAATAGTCTAGACACGTGATTCTCGTTGCTACTGATCCCATCAAAGTCATGTTCATTCGATTAGAAAGTTCACAAGATTCAATTCAAAAATCCGTTTGAACAAACTACTCTTGCCTCATTTTCGAGCTCGGGGCTTCATAAATGCTCTCCATTTCGCGGGGAGTTGCTGATTTTGTGGTCACTAGCAAGGTTTTTTTCTTCTTTTCATGAGATTCTGGAAATGTTCTCCAGCTCCCGATCAGGCCCCTTCTGGTTGTTTGTGTTTCTCCGATGCGGTAATTGATTTGGAAGGGCGAAGACTCGATGGGGGTCTTCTTCCTTCATTCTTCTCCATCTCCTCTTCCATTCTCCATCGTCAGTCAATGCGGTTCAAGGTCTTACCAGATGGATGGATTGACGGTCGAAGACGACGAATTTTCGAAACTTTTTTTCTCCATTCCTTCCGATTCTTCGTGTCTTCCTTGCGCCAATCCCGCTGCCGCCGCCGTTTCGTTTCGATTCATCCGTTCTCCTTCCACTCTTGAACGTTTTTCCACTTGAAATCAAGGGGTTCGTTGAGTGATTCGCGGCGTCCGTGTTCGTATAATCCTCCTGAAATGACAATCGTTGTACTAGGCACCACGACCTGATCATCTGAATTGATTCTTCAATTCTGTTGACTTTTACTGAAACCTTTGGATCTTCTCTGCTATGGTATCTCTCAACGTCGTCGTCAAACTTCGATCAAAAGGTCTTCTTTTCCTAGTCATACGACTCGTTGATTTCGATTCCAATACGCTACATTTTCTCTACACTCGAAACGCTATTTTGCGAAGAAAAAAGAGAACAGTGATGATATTATCATGATGATTTGTTGATTGATAAGCGATGAAATTTATGTGTGTTTTGTGTGTCATCCGTTCCAAAATAAAAACAACACGAACAACTTTTTGTGACGTGGCATCAGACTTGTTTCGCATCCGGTTTGATTTAATGACTCGTCCACTCGGTCATTTCGCAGTTCCAGCTTGGGCATTCTCCGAGTTATCAACACAATCCTCTTCTGATAAGCGAATGAGAGTAGTGTGGAAATGTCAACTTTACCGACAAAAAGTGACAAAAAATGGGGTTGTTACCATTTGCATGACACAATTCCCACTTTTCAAGGTCTGTTTGACGACGACGACAATCCTCGGAAATTCCCCGGGGTGAGAGGCCGCCGTCCTTTGTTAAAAAACTGTTGAACATGGGAATGATGAGAGGGATCATTGGAAAATGCAAACTTTGTCGCTTTTCATCTGTATCTTCTTCTGTCCACTCATTGATGACGTGGCACTTTGCAACTTTCGTCATTACTTCCTTCCTCAGTCAATCGGTCCTTCTTCTTGGTTTCGCCTTTTTTCTCACCTGTGTCGTGTACTTTCAAATGTTTGCGAAATGAATTTCGAGAGATTTTCTATTTGATTTTGCATGACGTGTTAGCCAGTCGAACCATTCTCTCCTTTCCCTCTGTACCGGCCCCGAATCTGGTTATTCGGCTAGTTTTCAGTTCTCGAAATTAACCGAATTATTGTCGTTTTCGTACTGATTCCAAGTGTGAGTGTATGGTGATTCACTGCATTTTGATACAGTTGTCCCCACAAGAAGTTCTCGTTGTTCCGTTTTTCTCAGAAACTCTGCGAAACGTTGTCCGATTGTCCCCCCCCCCTCCGTCCCCTGTCATTTCTTTCGTTTTCCTCCTAATTTCATCCAATTTGCAACAATAACAAGTTTTCCGACAACATTCCTTCTCTTGTTTCTCTTTCTCTTCGTTCGTTCTTTCTTCTTTCTCTCTTTAATGTTTCAGTCGTCAAAACCCATTTTGCATTTCCTCGTTCGAATCGCCGCTCGTCGCATCTTTCGTTGTTCTGATAAAGTGATAGTGATAGCCCGGAATGACAACAACAACTAGTTGTTTTCATCCGATCTTTTATCTCCCAATCAATATTCCATTTCTGCATTCCACGTCATAAAATGGAAGTGAAGTTGTCACGAGAGGATTGAATCGATCGGTGAAACTTCAAAGAATTGACAGAGCAGCTGAGTAAATATATAAATAGACACACCACACACACAAACCAATATTTTCCTCTCCTCTTCTCTTTCTCTCTTTTTCTACCTTTTCCTTTCTTTTTTTCCCTCAATGAATCTCTTTTTCATCCGCTTTTTGAACCGATCGTGTGCTTTGAACCGTATCATTCGGCTCTCAGAACATGAAAAAGGAAACCAAAGAAAAGCGAAACCGTGGTCGGTCCACTTGTCTCTAATTAGTATGCCCCTCATCAAGAGAATGCTCTATTCGCGATTCTGCTGCTGCTGCTCGCCCGCAGGCCATCCTTCATCGAATCTAATTAAACCTTTTTAGTCATTTTCCCTCGCTCGCTATCTGAGTCTCTCTGTCATCCGGACGTCTCTCGTCTTCTTATTCTCATTTCCTTTTCAAATTGAAATGGATGCGAAGTGAGGCAAAATGAGAGGAAAATGAAAATGGGAGGATGGATGAAGAGAGGAAGAGAGAGAGAAAGAAGAAGAAGATGAGAAGAAGGATGTATCCTGCTCTTCCCAAACATAAACAACGTTTCGAGCCAACCCCTCATGTTGCAGTATTTTGTGTTTTCCGGAAACGGATTTCCCGAGTCGAGTTCTCAAACTTCCGCAGAGAAAAATTGAATTTTTGAATTCCACCCCCTCCCTCTCCTCTCGTCTTCCTGTCAGTTTTACAATCCCTCTACCACTCGTTTTTTCTTCGGAAAGTGGAAGTGCCCCATAGTCGTTTTCGTTTTGAAGGTCATTCCGAATACACGAACAAAAAAACGAGTGTGGGGCAATAAAATGGGCACTCTCCCGGCACATGGAGGTCTTTAAAATAAAACACAATGATGGGAAAGAAAGGAAGAGGAACAAGAAGAAGGAGAAGAAGAAGAGAAAAAAACAACACGAAATAACAAGGAATACGAGTAGTAGTTGTAGGAGTTCTCGATGGAAAGAGATACACATAACAACAAAAACGATTCGTATGATCGTAGAAATGCTGAAAACAACAAACAACAACACATGTTGCAATCAGTTCCTTCTTCTTCTTCTTCTGTCTCTCTTTCTCTTTCTCTCTCGTGTTCTCTGGTATCTGTGCCATCCACAGCCCATCCTCCGATTGTCCGATCTTCATCCATCCATCCATTTCTTTTCATCTTCATCTTATTCTTATTCTTCTTCTCCTCTCGGCATTGCTGCACGACCAAAACAAATAGGAAGAAAAGAAAGTAAACTCGAGAAAAAAGAGAGAAGGAAGAAGAAAATCTCAAATTTCTCTTTTTTTTTGCCTTCTCCTTCTCCTCCTTCTTCTACTATTCTGCTTCTTCTTCTTCTTCTCCGTCGTCGTCATCGTCGTTTTTGTGCACAGCAAACCGCCTAGTCTCTTTTGTTGCGATACTCTTCAGCAGCAGCAACTAGTTGTTGCTCCGATTACTTTTCGCTCACTCAGTTCGATTCTCCATGCTGTTTTTTGAAAAACAGACGATAACATGTTTCCTGGCCCCTCTCCTAGCCTCTAGTATTCTTTCTGGATTCTGATCTCTTCCTCTCGATGACGTGTTGGACTTCTTTATCGAGTTCTGCATTCTGGAAGTCGGAATTTTTTCTTATCAATTCCAATCAACTTTTCAATCGATAATTTTCGTAATCATTGATTATTTAGCTTGGTTCGATTTCTGTTATCAGTTATCAATGATCAATTGGTAATCAGAAGACTGTCGAAACTAATCGTATTGTACTTAATGTTCGTCATTCATCAATCCGTTTCCCATCGAGTCGTTCCCTTCTCCCATTTTTTCGCATTTTCCCAACCCTTCAATAGTACCTACTAGAACAATCGGTACTTTATGTTGATAAGTCGTCTGATAATGCTGATAATAATCTGATTAGTTTCCAGTCGCTTGCCAAATATAGCATGCATACCATACGTTTTGTCTGATGATAGATGCACATTAATGGTAGGGTGGCTTTGTTTTTGAACAGTTTTCCTCTTGAAAAATTGGAACTAATCAACTTTTTGCATCGTGATTTGATAGTTCTATATAGGGCGTAGAGAAACCAGTTACCGGTATCTCTGTGTGGTTATCATATCTTTCCCTGCAGCGTGTGTATTAAGTGCCTAATAGAAAATGATAATGATAATAAATGAGATGAGATGAAAAATCAATGTGTTCCATTTTTGGGTGTAGTTTTATAGTTCCTGAGCGGTTTATGCACTATCCGGATTATCCTTATCAGTGGTTTTTTCTGCGGGATCTCCTAGCATAATTTCTCTCTGCAGAGAGTTCTCACTTGAATCTTTGCCGACCGCACATGGAAATCCATCCATCAGGCATCGCACAAGTAGGGCAATCAGTCAGAAAAGCTCTTTTCCCTATCAACATCAAACATTCGCATTGCTCTCTCCATTTTCCTCCTTCTTCTTCTTTTTCCTTTTCCTCTCCATGAAATGCACATGTGACATTTACTCAATGTCAATAAGTCTCTGTGACATGGAAAAGAAACCCTCCCGTGAGAAGAAAAAGAAGAACATTGACGAAGGAGTAGAAGATCATAATCTCCTCCACTCTTCTTCTTCTCCTTCTTCCAATCTGCCTTTTTTAGTGATTATTTTTTGTCAGATTTGCGAGATAAAGTGTAGTTTATCATCAGCTCACTTTGGTGGCAACTTTGGAATATCCATTCAGTATTTCTCCCCGTGTTCATTCTCTGGTTTTGTTGCTCTGGAACATTCTTCTGTTTCCCCTTGGTGCCTGTCTGCCCATTTCCTTTGTCTCTCTCCCACCCACCGCCGTCTTTTTCCACATTTCCTTCCCATTTTCCTTCTCACGCCTGATTTATTTTCGTGTTCTTTTTGGCACCCTGGCGATTCATCCTCCCTCCCCCTTTTCTTTTTTCCTTGTCCCTTTTCTTTAGATCGTAACTGTACTTGCACTTTTGTATCCAGTTTTTAAAATTGTCTTCTTCCGGTCGTAGGTCTCCCGATCTCTAAAAGTCAGATGATGGTTCATGTATTGTCGTTCAATTTTTCCCATCGGTTTCCCAGGTTTTTGAAGAAGGTTGTAGTACTACTCAGCGTTTCGTCGAGGGGGTACTAAAACGACAGAAGGTGTAGTACACTTTTTATGACACCTATCACATGTGTTAGGGTCGTCGACGCTGTCTATTCGATTCGACGATTCGTTTTCCGAGAGTTCCCGACGTCGGTTTTTGAAAGACTAAGTTCCCCGAAAATCTCATTTGAACTTGTAAACACGTAGCAAGAAAAGAAAAAATCTTGAAAACGGAACTTTTTTGATTACCTAGTCCCATTTCCTATTCCGCTTTTTCCCTTTTTCCCATTTTCAACCAATAATTCTCTCTGATCTCCACGAAACGACCTCTCCGAACCGAATCGACATCCAATTTCCGCTTCCAAAAGTCGGAACAGCTCTACAGAAGCTGCGAAAAAAACGGAATGGATGCTCTCAATCGGTTGAGGCCATCTGGAGATGAGCGGGATACGTAATCCGCTCGGCCCCTCTCATTTCCTCTTCTTCTTCGTCGTCGTCGTCGTCATCCTCTTCTTTTCCATCGCCTTATCCTTTGAACTATCGCCGACACTCTGCCATTGAGTCGTCGTCGTTTCGATTGGATTTGCACTCTTTTGTGTCTTCTGTATCCCTTATTTGTTGGTAGATTAGTTTATCTCTTGAACAAAAAAACGGTGAGATGGGAAGATAGCGCCGAGAAGAAAACAACAACAACGATAGAAAAAAATGAACGAGGGAGCGAGCGTGGGAGTGTTGGGATGGAGAAAGCAGTTGATCTCTCATTTTCGATTGGTTAAAGTGCAAGAAACACTGGAATTAGAAGGTGGAAGTTACTGATTCATGTGGGACGTTGGGATAAAAAGAATAGCTTTTCGATTCTTACGGCATTGATTAGCACTTTAGAATCCATTTTTGATACCGACTCTCACAACCATTTACCACTAATTGCGGATCTTTGCGAGCATCTGAAACACCTACCCAATCACTCGAAAGCCGTTCAGCAAAAGCTCTAATACCACTTGTTGTTGTTCCCGTAAAATGTGCTCCTGAAACAGTTTCTCAATCATTCGAAACGTCCGGAAGTTGTCATCCAATATCCTTCTCATCCATCTCGCCGCTCATCTGTTCTACCTCCCCTGCTCGTTGGAAAGGGATTGTAACAAAACGTCTGTCGATCAACTGCTATCCCCCCCCATTCGACACTTCTTTTTCTTCTTCTCCACTACTCTTTTTTATATTCTTCTCCCATTCATTCCGTTTTTTCTTCTTCTGTTCGTTTCTGTATCTTCTTTTCGTTCTGCTGTTCCCTCACTTTTCCCTCTGGTGCCACCCGTTTTTTATCACCAATCGCAACAAACACATATGTATGTTTGGGAGATTGATGATGAGAAGATGAGAGGAAACCGTGTAATTGTACACAGGCTCTTGAGAATGGAACATAAGGAACGAATGGTGGAAGAATACGGAGTGAATGGCGTCGAGTAGTAGTAGTAGCGTAATCTAATATCGAATCGAATGAGGGGCGTCCAGATCTTCCACTACCACCAACAATCTCACTCACTCACACAGTCAGTCACAGAGCATATGGTCTGTTGGCCACGTCACTCAATCTGTCGTGATGGGTCCTCTTTGTTTGCACTTATGCCGTCCAGTCCCCCCCCCCATTCATTCATTTTTCTCCTTAACTACTGCTAATGACGGTTTTATGACGGTTGAGAGAAGGTCAATTAGCAAATTTATCGAGTACAGTCATCCACGAAATCAATGTTTTGTTCCGTGGAAATTGGGAAATGTTTCGAAAGTTTTATGACTCTTTTCTGTCGAAATCCTCAAATTTCAACGATGATTTGTAATGGTTTCCGTGACATTTTTCGTCCTGAACGAACGTGTTCATGTTATTTTTCACTGTCTTCTCTTTCTCCGTCTCTCTATCTCTCTCCTACACTAAATGTTTTTTGTTTTCGATTTTATGTTTTTTCTTCTTTTCTGTGCCACTTTACGCTCGACTCCCTACTATTTTTCCTCTTGTAACATAATAATTAGTGGCTCGAAAAAGTAGAACGAACACACGAAACGAAACTGCAAAAACATTTTGATTGTATCAAACCAAATAGATTAAATAATCGGAAATCTTCTGGGAATACTGTATTACTAGAAGTACCAAACTTGCGGCGAACAAGTGTTTGCTCATCTATCTTTTCGGGAAGAATGGACGAAAAGAAAGTTTTTTGTTCGTTTTGTGACGTGTTCGATGCTGGTTTTTTCACGTTCCGAACGCGGAGAAATGTTTGAAATAGATGGAAGAGGGGAGATATTTCGATGAGGAGTGGAGGTGTCAGACGCGATGAATGGCATCGAATTCCACACTGACTGGCGCCCTCTCGCTCCCTTTCCATGTGGCGCCCATCTTTCTGTTCCTGCGTCTAGTGATCTTGACCTTCATCTCTTTCCTTCTTCCTCCCTCTCTCTCTCTCTTTGCTCTCTCTCCCTCTCTATTCTCTCTCAACTTCTTTTGCTTCCTCATACATGTCATTCAACGCTATGTTGCGTAAATATACAAATAAAATAAACATATTTACACAAGAAAAACGTCCTAGACTCGGATCTCTCTATCCTCCTCTCTCTTTCCCTGTGTCTTTCTCTTTTCGTGTCTTGTAGGATATCAGAAGTCATATATGTAGTTCAAGATACATGTATATTCTTCACTTTTAAGTAGACTCTTTCCTTTTTTCTTGTGTTATCTATCTTACAATTTCCATTCGAATGCCAATTTTTCTTCACGAAGAAACGCATAAAAGTGCGAGTTTTACGTGTGATCGAAGTGACGTATACGTGAGAATTGGGTGAATCGTGTTTGAACAGGTGCTTTTCGTCGTTTTCTCAAACACACACGCAGACAATTTCAATTTCACTTTTTTCCGTGTATTATAGTGCAGTGATCGTTTCGAAATGTTGATTTTGATCGAGTGAAAAATGAAAAAGAGAAATAAAAGAAAGGCATTTGAAAGACACAGCCGGGCGGCGAGATGAAGAAATTGAGATAAATACAGAAACACAAACATGTGATGTTTTTGACCTGTTTCTTTCTGGTATCTTGCAGTCAAGGTTTTATGCGATTTCTAATGGGATCGAGAGACGTTTTCTGTTTTTGAGACTATTTCTAAAAGTTCGCTCTTTTTCAATCCGTTCAACCGGATTTTACTTTCCTAACTTTGACTGAAATTGCTTCCAGAAGACGTCATAATTTTTTAAAAATATTAAAGGATTTGTAGAGCCTTCAATTCTTGTACTCTTGCCCTTTGGGTAATCTGTCTCTTGATCTGTCCCCTAATCTCAATCGTTCAGTTTATTTCTAGAATCCATCTGCAGACTGCAGTATCTAATCTGTTCTCAATACAAGCTTCTAATTAGTCTCAAAGAGCCTTCCTTTCGGGAGCCGACTGATTTCCGCCGGCTTCACCTTTCCCTGTTTACCAATTATCTGCGTCTCCACCGTTCCCCCTTCCACTTTCTTCCCAACGAATGTTCCTTCCGTGCTTCCTGCGTCCCACCTGTCCCATCTCTCTGACAACAAATACAATGGGAATAAGAGAGGATTTGGGATAATCTATCCATTATTAATGACCCCCTTGTGGTCTTTCTGCAGTCTGTGTGTCCCTCGCTACTACCCTCTGGACCCCCTCTCTCCCCCTCATTTCTCACCATCATTTAGAATAAGGAACGTGTCCGCGCAAGAAAAATAAACGAGGGTCCGTTGAAAGAGAGCTTCCTCCCACCACCTGTTCTTTTTCATGCTTTTCACCTTTCCATTTTCCTTCCCTTTTCCTTTTTTGTTTTCCCCCAACTTTCCACTAGTCTTTTCCATTACGGTTATTGATTTTCTCGCCAAACACCACCACAGTGAAACTCGATCTTTGTCCTTTTCTCTCATTTGCCTCCCACACTCGTTCCCTTTTTCTCTCTTCCTTTTTTATTGCTCTTCAACGCAACAGAACCCACTGGAGAGAAAGAAGAACAGAGACAGTGAGACCGGGAAAAGAGAGAGAGAGATTTGAGATTTCTCGGATTTGCTCATGTTGGCCTTAGTCGTGTTTCTCTCTCTTTTCCACTCCCTCGTTTTTCCTTTCTTTCCACTTCTCTCATAAATAAAATGGATGCAATTTTGATGAGAGGGAGAGAGAGACAGAAAAAGAGCCAGGAAGGAGAGAGACAGAGAGAGAGGGACAGAATAGAGAAAAGAGCTCTTACTACTGCTACTACCACTCTGCCATTCCCAGTACTTCTTCCCATTCATTCACTCATTCGTTCTTTTTTCTACATTGAAAAACCAAAAGAGAGAATACGTGCTGTTTGAGCTGTAATTTTCCATTTTTTCGATCCAATTTTCACGATGTTTGGAATATTTTTTGATGCGCACGGTGACAGTTTAAGAATTGTCTTTCTTTTGTTTTCGGAACAGCTAAATGTTTACAAAAACATTTATTTATTCTTGGAACGCAAGAAAAACACCTTCTCGAAACAGATGTTCCTTTTTCTCGGTCTCCTGCCCCCCGGATAATCCCCCTTTGAGTCACCTGTCTTATTACCTAATCACCCAACGGGACCGGGTTCCCTCCTGCGTGTGTGTCCTTCTGTCCCCCCGTCCATTCACTCATCCAAACACAAAATGCTCTCCATTCCCCTCTAACCCGTCCTTTTTTCCGAATGCGTTTCTGCTCTTTGTGCATCTTCTCCTTGGCCGACTCTCTGATTCACACACTCTCTCCATCCTTTTCTTCTTCCTTTTCCGAAGACGCGCTCTTTTTTCTCCGTTTTCTTTCCCC